>CM059445.1:63837181-63964001 GCA_030390025.1 Squalus acanthias | reverse complement strand
CCATCCCCAGCCCAGGGAGAGGAGGCCACTCCTTGCTGAAGGAAACAGGACTTGCACCTGAAGCAGAACTGGATCCCGTTCCAGGCTCCACAGCAGGATGTTTTCGCTGAGGACAGTTATTCCCATCACAGGTGCTCCATTTACAATACAGAATTGCGAATACATCCGAATGTACTGGAACTGGCAACATGTGCTAACCAGTCACTGCTCTAGAATCTAGACAGAGATCTAAACTCAGACAATTAGAAGTAGAAATACCCCAAGGGCCACAAGCTGATGCCTCAACTTTGGATCCTTCCTCATTGAAGCGAGGGGCAAGTGAGCAGTCATTGGTTCCACCAGCGACTGCACTACTTTTGCTCTAATCACATTTTCAGGAGGACATTTTGACCAATTTCTTAGCTGGAGTTTGAAATCAGAAACTGAAGATTAGCAGAAAGCAAGTGAGGTGACTAAAAAAATGAGCATTAATAGTCAAGGTTTAAAAAAGTGTAAGTTTATAGGCACGAGGCGACTTTGACATCTATAGATTTCTGCAGCAGGAATTGAATTTCCTGAAAACCCCCATGGTGATTGGCTGCCAGGAACTACTGTACCTGGTAGATGCTCTTTGGATTAATCACAGTCGGGATGGTTTGGGGCTCACTAGACATGCCTCCGCCCCTCAAGTCCTCCAGCTGGTATATACTGTTGGGGTTGCTGACAATTGGGATGCTCTTGGCTTCAAAGGCTGCCGTGAAGGTTTCCTCTTCCCCAGCCTGGTGGGGACCATTTGCGCGGCTTACAACGGAGATCGTATTTGGCTTCTTGTTGCAGCCCTCCTCGTCCGAGGACGTACCAGAGTAATAATCAGAGGTAGCACGTTCCACAGCACTGCTAATGTGCTTGAAGATTTCAGAGTTTGTTTTATGTTCCTCTAACCTTGTCACAATGAAGGGCGGATTCTTCTCTCCACACCTGAAGCGTTAAGTGCAGAGTTAGTGCAAAGTCAGAGACTGAAGAGAGGCAACAATTAGCAGAGGGCCAGGAACAAGACTGAAGTCATTTTATTGCCAGTCCGGATCGGTTTCCAAGAGCAGATCACAGCTCTCGGTTCCTTTTCTGCTGAAATGGAATGTCGATTCTGGTCAATTCTCGGTTACTGTAGTCGAACCTTCGAGAAGCCATTGCTTTTGTGCAAAGCAGGAAGGTTACTGAAGCAAACTAGATGGCATAAACCTCCTCGCCCCCAAATACATCGAGTCACCCACACTATAGGAATGAGGAAAGCACAAGTTGCTGAAACCACGGCGGTGCCAAAACTGTCAAACGGGAATTGGAATGTTTTTCCATCTGTAATTTTATTAAATTTAGTTTTTACACAGCGTTACAGCAGAGGCCATTCGGCCCAACCGGTCCGTGCCGGTGTTTCTGCTCCACACCAGCCTCCTCCCACCCCTCTTCATCTCACCCTATCAGCATATCCTTCTATTCCTTTCTCCTCATGTTTATCCAGCTTCCCCTTAAATGTATCTATACTATTCGCCTCAACCACTCCGTGGTAGCGAGTTCCACATTCTCACCACTCTCTGGGTAAAGAAGTTTATCCTGAATTCCCTGTTGGATTTATTAGTGACCATCTTATATTGATGGCCTCTAGTTCGGGTCTTGTCCACAAGTGGAAACATCTCTCTACATCTACCATTTCATAATCTTAAAGACCTCCATCAGGTCACCCCTCAGCCTTCTTTCTAGGAGAAAGAGCCCCAGCCTGTTCAATCTTTCCTGATCGGTGTAACCTCAGTTCTGGTATCAGCTGTTAAACCATCAGTTGAGAGAAGACTGAAGGAGCTTAACTGGTTCTAATCCCTCAATGATTGACAATTGGATGCAATCAGACTTGTGTATCATCCTATTTGACTCTGCAACTAATTCATAAAAGCCACATTAGATTTGTACACAGCTACTTCCATCTCCCTCTGACGGACTCAGGTCTCGTCAAACAGTCATTAGCCAATGGAAAGTCCCCAGAGATTTATTTTCCCCCTTAAGAGATTCCCACTCTGGACTTTGCTTCATGAAGGACCATTCATGAAGCAAGTCTAGGCAGCAACTCGTGACGATATTAACAATTGATCAACGGTTAACCTGGGCACAGTCCGTCACCTCGCCTGGACTGGCCTCAATCGCCAGAGGGAGTTGGAGGGGAATTTCAGAGAGGTTCCCCCCCTTATTGGACGCCGAGTTTTGTCTCCGAGGAGATCATGAGGCTGGGCTGCGCGGCAAGGGGGAAGTGTGTCGTCAATGCTCCAGGAATTACGCATGTGGGGCAGGCTTGATGGACCAGCTGGTCTTTGCCTGCCTGACATTTATACAATGCGAACCATTGCTACGAAACAATCCCAGCCTCACCAACATATGCCCAGTGGATAGAA
The DNA here is from genome assembly GCA_030390025.1 of Squalus acanthias. Classification (NCBI taxonomy): domain Eukaryota; kingdom Metazoa; phylum Chordata; class Chondrichthyes; order Squaliformes; family Squalidae; genus Squalus; species Squalus acanthias. Next base: position 63,961,587 of record CM059445.1, on the reverse strand, counting down.
ACCAGGACAATCCTGGGGACACCAAGTCAGACCATTTAAGAAATTATTAAATTAACCCTTACCTACACCACACTTCATACGGATCCACCCAGATAGTGAGTTCTTTTGGCAGGTCTAGAGAGGAATACTCGATATTGCTTTCTACACAGGCCTGCAGCAGGACAGGATCCCGAGGCTGACTCTTGTTCACCCTGATGCACCTTGGAAGGGAAACAAAGGTAATTTCATCAGGAGAACTCAAGAGTGTCGCTTAACTGGGCCAAGGCAAGAAATGGTCAGCACAGCAAGTTACCATCGTCCTCTCGATGCATCTTCATATTGCGAGGTGGCGGCAAAAACTGTCACAGCTACAACATTGATCACCCCTGCTACATAAAGGCTCTGGCTTCAAACCACAAGCTTTCCATTTTAGAGGGGTCTACTGATTTCAATCTCCAGATCAAGACCAATTAAAAATCTATTCTCACCCATCTCTTTTGCACCACTTAGCCTAATATTGGGAAGAGAAGTTGGGACTATAACTAAAGGAGTTCACATTCTAATCCATCCAAGGGGCAACAAGGTGGCATAGTGGTTAGCACTGTTACCTCACAGCGCCAGGGACCCGGGTTCGAATCCGGCCTCGGGTGACTGTGTGGAGTTTGCATATTCTCCCCGTGTCTGCGTGGGTTTCCTCCGGGTGCTCCGGTTTCCTCCCACAGTCCAAAGATGTGCGGGTTAGGTTGATTTGGCTATGATAAATTGACCCTTAGTGTTAGGGGGATTAAATATGTGGGGTTACGGGGATAGGGTGGGATATGTGTCGGTGCAGGCTCGATGGGCCGAAATGGCCTCTATCTGCACTGTGGGGATTCTGTGATTCTGTGATCTACAGTTGGAAGAACCCATTAGATGTTTGAACCATGGTCGTCCCCTCTATTTTGCATCAGTTAAAATTTGAGCTGAAAGTTAGCAACATTGGTAGTTTTCTAGGTCCATTATCTTCACCCACTACAACTCCTAGGATCAACAAGAGCTAAAATCAGAAACTGGCACACAAAGAGATCCCCCAAGCAAAGAAATGCCAACATCAACTCTGATGCAGCCTCCTCATCCCTACCCCCAGCCACTCCCTGGCCCCACAAGTCTGAGAATAGCGAGTGCCTCACTACTCAGCACCATTTTCTTAAAGGCACAAACCCAGTCAGGAGTCCATTGCTTCAAGTTCAGATTCATTGTAGATCACATCACACATTCCACCCCCCCCCCCCCCCAATTGTCATTGGGTCCCATGAGCTTACAGGTGGTTTTCTATCAATTGCAAGTCTTCAGAAATAATGACTCCAAACTTGCCCAGCCTGGATGGGGGATCAGTCCCTACCTGTAGGCTTGTCCCTTGACTGGGTTTCCCCAGTACCAGTGATTCTTGTATTTTTCAAACAATAACTTTGTCAGTTTGCTGCCAAATCTCTCCCTCTTCTGTTTGCCAAGTTTCTCATTTTTCTTCACCAGTCGAATGATGAAAACCACTGTGGCAGCAATTTCCTCTTTCATTGTTTTAACTCGGCAGCACCTGGAAAGTTAGCCAGTGTTAGATGCCATTTAACAGTTCGCTTCCCCAGCACCTCATTGTTGAAGCCACCCACCTCACCACTCCCTCCGAGAGAGAGAGAGAGAGAGTGGGGAGACCACAGATAACAATCCAGTTCACCAAGGTTATCAAATTAAGACAGCAGATAGTAGCTAGTTACTCCACTAGTTTAAAGAAAGTTATTCAAGTATCATTTAAAAAGGGACACCAGTCACTCAGTTTGAGCTGCTGTGTTTCAATTGGCCACTTCAGCTCAGTCAGGCTAGCCAGGGCAGAAATAATCTTTTATTTGCCAGAGTTTTACTTTTTAAAAGTTGCAAAACCTATAAATTACTTCTGCTAATTGCTTTTGTTTTAAATTCAAATATTTGAATTGAGCAATAAAAGACTTGCATTTCTATAGCACCTTTCATGACCATCGGACAGCCCAAAGCACTTTACAGCCAATGAAGTACTTTTGAAGTGTAGTCACTGTTGTAATGTCAGAAACACAGCAGCCAATTTGCGCACAGCAAGCTCTCACAAACAGCAATGTGATATGACCAGATAATCTGTTTTAGTGATGTTGATTGAGGGATAAATATTGGCCGGGACACGGGGGGGGGGGGGGGGGGGGGGAGAACTCCACGGGGGGGGGGGGGGGGGAGAACTCGCCTGCTGCTCTTCGAAATAGGTGGATGGAAAAGATCCCATTGCACTGAGAGCAGACGGGGCTGCGCCTCCGACAGTGCAGCCCCTCCGACAGTGCAGCCCCTCCGACAGTGCAGCCCCTCCGACAGTGCAGCCCCTCCGACAGTGCAGCCCCTCCGACAGTGCAGCCCCTCCGACAGTGCAGCCCCTCCGACAGTGCAGCCCCTCCGACAGTGCAGCCCCTCCGACAGTGCAGCCCCTCCGACAGTGCAGCCCCTCCGACAGTGCAGCCCCTCCGACAGTGCTCTCAGTGCTGCCCCTCCGACAGTGCAGCCCCTCTGACAGTGCTCTCAGTGCAGCCCCTCTGACAGTGCAGCGCTCCTTCAGTACTGCCCCTCCGACAGTGCTGCCCCTCCGACAGTGCAGCGCTCCTTCAGTGCTGCCCCTCCGACAGTGCAGCCCCTCCGACAGTGCAGCCCCTCCGACAGTGCAGCCCCTCCGACAGTGCAGCCCCTCCGACAGTGCAGCCCCTCCGACAGTGCAGCCCCTCCGACAGTGCAGCCCCTCCGACAGTGCAGCCCCTCCGACAGTGCAGCCCCTCCGACAGTGCAGCCCCTCCGACAGTGCAGCCCCTCCGACAGTGCAGCCCCTCCGACAGTGCAGCCCCTCCGACAGTGCTCTCAGTGCTGCCCCTCCGACAGTGCAGCGCTCCTTCAGTGCTGCCCCTCCGACAGTGCAGCGCTCATTCAGTGCTGCCCCTCCGACAGTGCAGCGCTCCTTCAGTGCTGCCCCTCCGACAGTGCAGCGCTCCTTCAGTACTGCCCCTCCGACAGTGCAGCGCTCCTTCAGTACTGCCCCTCCGACAGTGCGGCGCTCCTTCAGTACTGCACTAGTGTCAACCAACATGTGCAAGGCCTGGAGTGGGACTTGAACCAATAACCACCTTAATCAGGCAAGTGCAAACCATCACAGAGCCAAACTGTCATTTAACACAGCAAAGTAGGAACTTAATGCTAATTAATTTGAATTGAGTAAACTGTACAATCAGGCCATGAGTCTTAAACCTATCAACAAACTAGAGCACTTCACTCAGTGTAGATACAAAATAAGCAGTTCCTTTAACTTGGAGCTGCAGCAATCGGTATTAAAGGAGCTGCACTACCAGTAAATGAGCCACAACAATCAGATCAAATCCAATTGTAGCCAATCAGCTCAGCCTCACTCCCCAGGACAACCTTCCAATCTCCCACACCACTGTGGGTAATTCTACACTATCCCAACATACACATTTATCACTGAAGTTATAACACCAGTCACTTACATTAGAGATCACAGGAGGTGGTAAATAGTTTCTCTCTCCCCTAAAAAGTTTCACCTTAATGAACAGGTGTTGCAAGCTCTTCCTCCTTCCTATTTGGAAATTGGAGCAGACCCAGTATCAGTGCTGCAATCGGTCAGTGAGCTGGAGGTTTAAGCTCAGTGTAGTAATTGAGCTCCGAGCTCCCCCTACTGCCTAATCACTGAAGCACAGGCCACAAGTTTAAAAAGGTTTCCCTTTTACCCCACAGTCACACTTGTCAAACTCCTGAAGACACAGGCCACCACCCCCCCACAGGTACCCCAAGTACCTCACCCAACAGGTCATTCTTCTTTCATTTGCCTAAACAACGTGTCAGTAGACTATCTTACCATGGGGTGCATCACAACCAAGGCCAATTCCATCCTCACTCAACATACACACTTCCCATCCCAGCAGCTGCTGGACAGCAGTCAGGACAACCAACTCACTGCTCTAATTCAAGGACAGAGGCCAACTGGAACACTCCTACCACCAACCTGGCCAAGATCAACTAACAGCTCAAACCTGGCTCTCTTCCTGCATTAGCTGAACCATCAAGACCCAGGAAAGGGGTGGGGTTAGGGTTAGGGTTAGACAGTCTGGGGGAAGTGGCAGTGGGAGGGTGGAATAGGAGGATACAGGGGGAGGGTAGGGCAGGTACTTTAAATGAAGGAGGAAACTGGTTAAGCTTGTGTTTCTACATGAACAGAAATTAACAACCCCCCCAGCTCCAAAATACACCCAACAACCCTGGAACCATCTGACCTCAAAGGAACACAGAAAACCAAACTCATTTAACAAAACTACAACCTAGTTCTCGCCGGGAGCTTTACGCCTCTCCACCTACCAGCAACACTCAGCCCTCCATTACCCAAACGCCATGGGGAGGGACCTTTATAGGGGAGGGAGGATCATGGGACCTCCACCAATTCCACAACTTCTCAATCAACTTCTAAAAGAGACAGAAATTGGCAGAAGCCCCAAACCTCACTGATCAGTATATACAACCGGTCATTTTATGGTGTTTTTATCTTGTTTCCCTGAATTGGTTCGGGCAGTGTCCTGGGCAAATATTTATCCCTCAACCAATATCACTGAAAAAAACCCAGATTATCTGGTCATGATCACATTGCTGTTTGTGGGATCTTGCTGTGCGCAATATGGCGGCCGCGTTTCCTACATTGCAACAGCGAGAGGGCGTGACAATAAAATCATTTAAAAACCGGGGGAGGAAAATATGAGTGATGGTCATTAGCAGGTGAGTCACTGACTGATCGTGTAGCAGGAGGAGTCCCGAGTGTTTGTTCCAGATATCGCAGTGCTGCAGTGCTGCGATGTCGCCACCGGAGGGCGACACGAGGTGCTCTCTGGCGCTGGATAGCGAAGCTCCAGCAAAACTGCAAAATTGTTCTTTGTAAACAGATTTAGGATTTCATCACCTAACCCACAGATTCCCCCGCAACCTGGAAATTTAATCTAAATGCTTTTGTCCCCCAGTTTTCTCTCATTACTCCCCTCCTCCCCTGAAGGTGTGACTCTTGTTGGGATATGAGAGAAAGGCTTGCATTTCTATAGCGCCTTTCACGACCTCAGGACGTCCCAAAACGGTTTACAGCCAATGAAGTATTTTTTGAAGTGTGGTCACTGTTGTAATGTAGGAAACGTGGCATCCAGTTTCCGCACAGCATGATCCCACAAACAGGATTGAGATAAATGACCAGATTAGTGATGTTGGTTGAGGGATAAATATTAGCCAGGACAACAGGGAGAACTCCCCTGCCCTTCTTCAAAGCAGTGCCATGGGATCTTATACATCCACATGAAAAGGCAGACAGGGTCCTGGTTTAACATCTCATGTGACAGACAGCACCTCCGACAGTGCGGCACTCCCTCAGTACTGCCCCTCCGACAGTGCGGCGCTCCCTCAGTACTGCCCCTCCAACAGTGCGGCGCTCCCTCAGTACTGCCCCTCCGACAGTGCGGCGCTCCCTCAGTACTGCCCCTCCAACAGTGCGGCGCTCCCTCAGTACTGCCCCTCCGACAGTGCGGCGCTCCCTCAGTACTGCCCCTCCAACAGTGCGGCGCTCCCTCAGTACTGCCCCTCCAACAGAGCGACGCTCCCTCAGCACTGCCCCTCCAACAGTGCGGCGCTCCCTCAGTACTGCCCCTCCGACAGTGCCGCGCTCCCTCAGTACTGCCCCTCCGACAGTGCCGCGCTCCTTCAGTACTGCCTCTCCGACAGTGTAGTGCTCCCTCAGTACTGCCCCTCCGACAGTGCAGCGCTCCCTCAGTACTGCCCCTCCAACAGTGTAGTGCTCCCTCAGTACTGCCCCTCCGACAGTGCAGTGCTCCCTCAGCACTGCCCCTCCGACAGTGCAGCGCTGCCTCAGTACTGCCCCTCCGACAGTGCAGCGCTGCCTCAGTACCGCCCCTCCAACAGTGCGGCGCTCCCTCAGTACTGCCCCTCCGACAGTGCGGCGCTCCCTCAGTACTGCCCCTCCGACAGTGCGGCTCTCCCTCAGTACTGCCCCTCCGACAGTACAGCGCTCCCTCAGTACTGCACTGGGAAAGTGTCAGCCTGGATTATGTGCTCAAGTCTCTGGAATGGGACTTGAACCCACGACCTCCTGACTCCGAGGTGAGAGTGCTACCCACTCAGCCAAGGCTTGGTGTTTGCTCTTCAGCACCTGACCCAATGGTCATTCTTTGTGTGTGAGCCGAGACAGTGACCGCCATAGAGGACAACACAGCCCAGTCCGATCCCATCTCCATCCACTGGACGGTGACCAGGAACTCTCTGGCTTTCACCTCCCTACCCAGAGCTGCAGACACCACTTGCACCACCTCCTACTGTATGAACTCAACACAAACCAGGAAGCGAAGCCGGGGCCTCCCGGTCTGCTGTAGTTTGGGTTGTCTTGACTCAGAAAGTGTGAGCTCAGAGTAAAGCAAACACCTTAGGGTAGTGCCCAGGGAAATGGTCAAAAGTCTGGGTCGTTTGATAAGTCAGAACAAAATTATTAGCAGAAGTGTGATTGCAGATAGCCGGAGTCTGTGGGTTGGTTGGACTTTGAACTACACGAGGAACTGAGGCGTTCTCTGGCAGGTCTGAACAGGCCCAGCGGATTACCTCAAAACACAGCCCCGGAGAGACAGGTGCCAAGCAGAACAATAAAACTGAAACCTGTTTGTGCTTCGAGTGAATGCTGGTTTTACCAGGACAACTGACCTAATGGGCTTTAGCACAGAGTACAGGGAGTTCCACAGGATTGTGTAGAATCACTTATCAGAACATGAGCTTTAGGTGCAGGAACAGACCTTCATGCACTTTTGATAGATCAGCCCCACCTTCTCGCCGTATCCTTCAATCCCACCGTCTCTCCCTAATCCCTCAATCCCAGTTTCTCTCCCAAATCCTTCAATTCCAGCTTCTCCCCATATCCCTCAACCCCACCTGAGGGATCCATCAATATCACCAGCCTTCCTAGGCCAGTTTGACTCCTGTCCCCCATGAGGTTGTAGGTTCAAGCCCCAATTCAAGACTTGAGCCTGTAAATCTAGGCCAACATTGAAGGAGTGCTGCATTGTCAGAGGTGCAGTCGTCTGGATGATAAGCTGCACCTTGACGAGTTTTAACAACAAGGACCCGAGAAGTGGTAAATGGAATTCAATGTCGGTAAATGTGAGGTGGTACATTTTGGTAAATAAAAGTAACAATTGTCCTTTGAGTGGGGGAAGGTTGGGTGATGTGGGGGAGCAGAGACATTTAGGGTTCAGGTTCACAAGACATTAAAAGCAACACCTCAAGTGGCTAAGGCAGTGAAAAAAGCTAATAGCATTCTGAATATTATGGCAAGAGGTATAGGGGTAAAAATTCACTTGGTTGCGCCACCCGTTAGCGCCTTAAGAGGGCGCTAATGGGGCGCAAAGCCGCTAACGCCCGGGCGCAGCGATGTTTGCGCCGCTCGAGAACTTAACTTGAGATTGTGCGGCGGCGCTAAAACTTACCGCTGCGACCACCTGCGCGCGCAGATTGTGACGTCATTCCATGGTGCAACGCCCTTGGGGCGCCCCGTAGCGGAAATTGAGTGGCGCCCCCTGCCTTACCGCCTGGCGCTTCCAACGACCAGAAGACTGGAACGCTATCAATCGCTGTGGGGCTGGGGGGGGCGCTATTTAAAGGGGGCCTCTTCCTGTCTTTTATTGTTGGTGGCATTTTTGAACTACGCATTCTGAGAGAGAGAGGGAGAGACTTCTGGAGAGATTCAACGTTGTGTGAAGGAGTTTTGGGTACTGAGCAGCACTTTGCAGGTTCATTTTGATTTGCCATTCCTTGTATCGATTTAGCAGAGACTGTGGGAGCTGCACTCTGAGCTCTTTGCCTGGTGCTCTCCATTGTTCTTTCCAGCACATTTGATGTGCAAGTCTCTCCAGGCCGAGATTCAAGGCAGCAATGAACAGGATGTGGATGGAAAGCAAGATTAACCATCCCCTTTAAGAACTGGCCCGTGCCATTGTGTGTGTGTTCCATTGCTGACTGACATTACATGAGCTTCGCCAGCGCTCCGAGTTAGCGCCTCACTGCTCGGCCTTTGCGCCTTAAGAGAGGTGTGCAGCGCCTGCTTTAGCGCTCCACTCACCTCCCGGGGCGGTAAAAGTGAAGTTTCCCGTCAGTGCCGATAATTAGCGCCAGGCGCTAATATTTGCGTCCGGACGATATTTGCGCCCCAAATGGGGCGCGACCTAATTTCTACCCCATAGAATATAAAAGTCAAAAGGAAATGATGAATCTATCTAAAACCTGAGCAAGACTCTGTATCTAACCTGTGCAGTACCTGCCCTGGGAGTGTTTGATGGTCATGATGCGGAGATGCCGGTGTTGGACTGGGGTGGACAAAATTGAGAGGTCGCACAACACCAGGTTATAGTCCAACAGTTTTATTTGAAATCACAAGCTTTCGGAGTTACAACTCCTTCGATGGGACAGTGTAGAGGGAGCTTTACTCTGTATCAAACCCGTGCTGTACCTGCCCTGGGAGTGTTTGATGGGACAGTGTAGAGGGAGCTTTACTCTGTATCTAACCCATGCTGTACCTGTCCTGGGAGTGTTTGATGGGACAGTGTAGAGGGAGCTTTACACTGTCTCTAACCTGTGCTGTACCTGCCCTGGGAGTGTTTGATGGGACAGTGTAGAGGGAGCTTTACACTGTATCTAACCCGTGCTGTACCTGCCCTGGGAGTGTTTGATGGGACAGTGTAGAGGGAGCTTTACTCTGTATCGAACCTCGTGCAGTACCTGCCCTGGGAGTGTTTGATGGGACAGTGTAGAGGGAGCTTTACTCTGTATCTAACCCATGCTGTACCTGTCCTGGGAGTGTTTGATGGGACAGTGTAGAGGGAGCTTTACTCTGTATCGAACCTCGTGCAGTACCTGCCCTGGGAGTGTTTGATGGGACAGTGTAGAGGGAGCTTTACTCTGTATCTAACCCATGCTGTACCTGTCCTGGGAGTGTTTGATGGGACAGTGTAGAGGGAGCTTTACACTGTCTCTAACCCGTGCTGTACCTGCCCTGGGAGTGTTTGATGGGACAGTGTAGAGGGAGCTTTACACTGTATCTAACCCGTGCCGTACCTGCCCTGGGAGTGTTTGATGGGACAGTGTAGAGGGAGCTTTACTCTGTATCTAACCCGTGCAGTACCTGTCCTGGGAGTGTTTGATGGGACAGTGTAGAGGGAGCTTTACTCTGTATCTAACCCGTGCTGTACCTGCCCTGGGAGTATTTGATGGGACAGTGTAGAGGGAGCTTTACTCTGTATCGAACCTCGTGCAGTACCTGCCCTGGGAGTGTTTGATGGGACAGTGTAGAGGCAGCTTTACTCTGTATCTAACCCATGCTGTACCTGTCCTGGGAGTGTTTGATGGGACAGTGTAGAGGGAGCTTTACTCTGTATCGAACCTCGTGCAGTACCTGCCCTGGGAGTGTTTGATGGGACAGTGTAGAGGGAGCTTTACTCTGTATCTAACCCATGCTGTACCTGTCCTGGGAGTGTTTGATGGGACAGTGTAGAGGGAGCTTTACACTGTCTCTAACCCGTGCTGTACCTGCCCTGGGAGTGTTTGATGGGACAGTGTAAAGGGAGCTTTACACTGTATCTAACCCGTGCTGTACCTGCCCTGGGAGTGTTTGATGGGACAGTGTAGAGGGAGCTTTACACTGTATCTAACCCGTGCCGTACCTGCCCTGGGAGTGTTTGATGGTACAGTGTAGAGGGAGCTTTACTCTGTATCTAACCCGTGCTGTACCTGCCCTGGGAGTGTTTGATGGGACAGTGTAGAGGGAGCTTTACTCTGTATCTAACCTCGTGCAGTACCTGCCCTGGGAGTGTTTGACGGGACAGTGTAGAGGGAGCTTTACTCTGTATCTAACCCGTGCTGTACCTGCCCTGGGAGTGTTTGATGGGACAGTGTAGAGTGAGCTTTACTCTGTATCTAATCCGTGCTGTACCTGTCCTGGGAGTGTTTGATGGGACAGTGTAGAGGGAGCTTTACACTGTCTCTAACCCGTGCTGTACCTGCCCTGGGAGTGTTTGATGGGACAGTGTAGAGGGAGCTTTACACTGTATCTAACCCGTGCTGTACCTGCCCTGGGAGTGTTTGATGGGACAGTGTAGAGGGAGCTTTACTCTGTATCTAACCCGTGCTGTACCTGTCCTGGGAGTGTTTGATGGGACGCTGTAGAGGGAGCTTTACTCTGTATCTAACCCATGCTTTACCTGTCCTGGGAGTGTTTGATGGGACACTGTGCACCGATAATATCCATATTGTGCACTGATACTATCCATACTGTGCAGTGATACTATCCACACTGTACACTGATACTATCCACACTGTGCACCAATACTATCCATACTGTGCACTGATACTATCATCACTGTACACTGATAATATCCACACTGTGTACCGATACTATACATACTGTACACTGATACTATCCAATACTGTACACTGATACTATCCATACTGTACACTGATTCTATCCATACTGTACACTGATGCTATCCATACTGTGCACCGATACTATCCATACTGTACACTGATACTATCCATACTGTACACTGATTCTATCCATACTGTACACTGATACTATCCACACTGTGCACTGATACTATCCACACTGTACACTGATACTATCATCACTGTACACTGATACTATCCAAACTGTGCACCGATACTATCCATACTGTACACTGATACTATCCACACTGTACACTGATACTATCATCACTGTACACTGATACTATCCAAACTGTGCACCGATACTATCCATACTGTACATTGATACTATCCAAACTATACACTGATACAATCCATACTGTACACTGATACTATCCACACTGTGCACCGATACTATCCATACTGTACACTGATACTATCCAATACTGTACACTGATACTATCCATACTGTGCACCGATAATATCCATACAGTACACTGATACTATCCATACTGTGCACCGATAATATCCATAATGTGCACTGATACTATCCATAGTGTGCACTGATACTATCCATACTGTGCACTGATACTATCCATACTGTACACTGATACTATCCATATTGTACACTGATACTATCCATACTGTGCACTGATACTATCCACACTGTACACTGATACTATCCATACTGTGCACTGATACTATCCATATGGTGCACTGATACTATCCACACTGTACACTGATACTATCCATACGGTGCACTGATACTATCCACACTGTACACTGATACTATCCATATTGTACGCTGATACTATCCATACTGTACACTGATACTATCCACACTGTGCACCGATACTATCCATACTGTACACTGATACTATCATCACATTACACTGATACTATCCATACTGTACACTGATACTATCCATACTCTGCACTGATACTATCCATACTGTGCACTGATACTATCCATACTGTACACTGATACTATCCATACTGTACACTGATACTATCCATGCTGTGCAGTGATACTAGCCATACTGTACACTGATACTATCCATACTGTGCACTGATACTATCCATACTGTACGCTTATACTATCCATACTGTGCACCAATACTATCCATACTGTACACTGATACAATCCATACTGTGCACTGATACTATCCATACTGTACGCTGATACTATCCATACTGTGCACCAATACTATCCATACTGTACGCTGATACTATCCATACTGTTCACCAATACTATCCATACTGTACACTGATACTATCCACACTGTACACTGATACTCTCCAGACTGTGCACCGATAATATCCATACTGTACACTGATACTATCCATACTGTACACTGATACTATCCATACTGTGCACCAATACTATCCATACTGTACACTGATACTATCAATACTGTGCACCAATACTATCCATATTGTGCACTGATACTATCCACACTGTGCACCAATACTATCCATACTGTGCACTGATACTATCCATACAGTGCACCAATACTATCCATACTGTACACTGATTCTATCCATACTGTACACTGATACTATCCATACTGTACACTGATACTATCCACACTGTGCACTGATACTATCCATACTGTGCACCGATACTATCCATACTGTACACTGATACTATCCATACTGTACACTGATACTATCCATACTGTACACTGATTCTATCCATACTGTACACTGATACTATCCATACTGTACACCGATAATATCCATACTGTACATTGATTCTATCCATACTGTACACTGATACTATCCACACTGTGCACCGATACTATCCATACTGTACATTGATACTATCCATAATGTACACTGATACAATCCATACTGTACACTGATACTATCCACACTGTGCACCGATACTATCCATACTGTACACTGATACTATCATCACTGTACACTGATACTATCCACACTGTGTACCGATACTATACATACTGTACACTGATACTATCCATACTGTGCACTGATACTATCCATACTGTACACTGATACTATCCATACTGTGCACCGATAATATCCATACTGTACACTGATACTATGCATACTGTGCACCGATAATATCCATAATGTGCACTGATACTATCCATAGTGTGCACTGATACTATCCATACTGTACACTGATACTATCCATACTGTACACTGATACTATCCACACTCTACAGTGATACTATCCATACTGTACACTGATACTATCCATACTGTACACTGATACTATCCATACTGTACACTGATACTATCCATACTCTGCACTGATACTATCCATACTGTGCACTGATACTATCCATACTGTACAATGATACTATCCATACTGTACACTGATACTATCCATACTGTGCTCTGATACTATCCATGCTGTGCACTGATACTATCCATACTGTACACTGATACTCTCCATACTGTGCACTGATACTATCCATACTGTACACCGATACTATCCTTACTGTGCACTGATACTATCCATACTGTGCACTGATACTATCCATACTGTGCACTGATACTCTCCATACTGTGCACTGATACTATCCATACTGTACACATATACTATCCATACTGTACACTGGTACTACCCATACTGTACACTGATACTATCCATACTGTACACTGATACTCTCCATACTGTGCACTGATACTATCCATACTGTACACCGATACTATCCATACTGTACACTGATACTATCCATACCGTGCACTGATACTATCCATACTGTACACCGATACTATCATTGCTGTGCACTGATACTATCCATGCTGTGCACTAATACTATCCATACTGTACACTGATACTATCCATACTGTGCACTGATACTATCCATACTGTGCACTGATACTATCCATTCTGGAAACTGATACTATCCATACTGTAAACTGATACTATCCATACTGTACACTGATACTATCCACACTGTGCACCGATAATATCCACACTGTACACTGATACTATGCATACTCTGCACTGATAATATCCATACTGTGCACCAATACTATCCATACTGTACACTGATACTATCCATACTGTACACTGATACTATCCATACTGTGTACTGATACTATACATACTGTGCACCAATGCTATCCATACGGTACACTGATACTATCCACACTGTGCACCAATAATATCCATACTGTACACTGATACTATCCATACTGTGCACTGATACTATCCATACTGTACACTGATACTATCCATACTGTGCACTGATACTATCCATACTGTACACTGATACTATCCATACTGTGCAGCGATACTATCCATACTGTACACTGATACTATCCATACTGTACACTGATACTATCCATACTGTGCACCGACAATATCCATAATGTGCACTGATACTATCCATAGTGTGCACTGATACTATCCATACTGTAGACTGATACTATCCATACTGTGCACTGTTACTATCCATACTGTGCACTGATACTATCCATACTCTGCACCAATACTATCCATGCTGTACACTGATATTATCCATACTGTACACTGATACTATCCATATTGTACACTGATACTATCCATACTGTGCACTGATACTATCCATACCGTGCACTGATAGGATCCATACTGTACACTGATACTATCCATACTGTACACTGATACTATCCATACTGTACACTGATACTATCCACACTGTGCACCGATACTATCCATACTGTACATTGATACTATCCATAATGTACACTGATACAATCCATACTGTACACTGATACTATCCACACTGTGCACCGATACTATCCATACTGTACACTGATACTATCATCACTGTACACTGATACTATCCACACTGTGTACCGATACTATACATACTGTACACTGATACTATCGATACTGTGCACTGATACTATCCATACTGTACACTGATACTATCCATACTGTGCACCGATAATATCCATACTGTACACTGATACTATGCATACTGTGCACTGATAATATCCATAATGTGCACTGATACTATCCATAGTGTGCACTGATACTATCCATACTGTACACTGATACTATCCATACTGTACACTGATACTATCCACACTCTACAGTGATACTATCCATACTGTACACTGATACTATCCATACTGTACACTGATACTATCCATACTGTACACTGATACTATCCATACTTTGCACTGATACTATCCATACTGTGCACTGATACTATCCATACTGTACAATGATACTATCCATACTGTACACTGATACTATCCATACTGTGCTCTGATACTATCCATGCTGTGCACTGATACTATCCATACTGTACACTGATACTCTCCATACTGTGCACTGATACTATCCATACTGTACACCGATACTATCCTTACTGTGCACTGATACTATCCATACTGTGCACTGATACTATCCATACTGTACACCGATACTATCCTTACTGTGCACTGATACTATCCATACTGTACACATATACTATCCATACTGTACACTGGTACTACCCATACTGTACACTGATACTATCCATACTGTACACTGATACTCTCCATACTGTGCACTGATACTATCCATACTGTACACCGATACTATCCATACTGTACACTGATACTATCCATACTGTGCACTGATACTATCCATACTGTACACCGATACTATCCTTGCTGTGCACTGATACTATCCATGCTGTGCACTAATACTATCCATACTGTACACTGATACTATCCATACTGTGCACTGATACTATCCATACTGTAAACTGATACTATCCATACTGTACACTGATACTATCCACACTGTGCACCGATAATATCCACACTGTACACTGATACTATGCATACTCTGCACTGATAATATCCATACTGTGCACCAATACTATCCATACTGTACACTGATACTATCCATACTGTACACTGATACTATCCATACTGTGTACTGATACTATACATACTGTGCACCAATGCTATCCACACTGTACACTGATACTATCCACACTGTGCACCAATAATATCCATACTGTACACTGATACTATCCATACTGTGCACTGATACTATCCATACTGTACACTGATACTATCCATACTGTGCACTGATACTATCCATACTGTACACTGATACTATCCATACTGTGCAGCGATACTATCCATACTGTACACTGATACTATCCATACTGTACACTGATACTATCCATACTGTGCACCGACAATATCCATAATGTGCACTGATACTATCCATAGTGTGCACTGATACTATCCATACTGTAGACTGATACTATCCATACTGTGCACTGTTACTATCCATACTGTGCACTGATACTATCCATACTCTGCACCAATACTATCCATGCTGTACACTGATATTATCCATACTGTACACTGATACTATCCATATTGTACACTGATACTATCCATACTGTGCACTGATACTATCCATACCGTGCACTGATAGGATCCATACTGTACACTGATACTATCCATACTGTACACTGATACTATCCATACTGTACACTGATACTATCCATACTGTGCACTGATAGGATCCATACTGTACACTGATACTATCCATACTGTACACTGATACTATCCATACTGTATGCTGATACTAGCCATACTGTACACTGATACTATCCACACTGTGCACCGATACTATCCATACTGTACACTGATACTATCATCACATTACACTGATACTATCCATACTGTACACTGATACTATCCATACTCTGCACTGCTACTATCCATACTGTGCACTGATACTATCCATACTGTACACCGATACTATCCATACTGTACACTGATACTATCCATACTGTGCACTGATACTATCCATACTGTACACTGATACTATCCATACTGTGCACTGATACTATCCATACTGTACACTTATACTATCCATACTGTGCACCAATACTATCCATACTGTACACTGATACTATCCATACTGTGCACTGATACTATCCATACTGTACGCTGATACTATCCATACTGTGCACCAATACTATCCATACTTTACACTGATACTATCCATACTGTGCACTGATACTATCCATACTGTACACTGATACTGTCCATACTGTGCACCGATACTATCCATATTGTAAACTGATACTATCCATACTGTGCACTGATACTATCCATACTGTGCACTGATACTATCCATACTGTACACTGATACTATCCATACTGTGCACCGATAATATCCATACTGTACACTGATACTATCCACACTGTGCACCGATACTATCCATACTGTACACTGATACTATCCATACTGTACACTGATACTATCCATACTGTGCACTGATACTATCCATACTGTGCACTTATACTATCCAAACTGGACACTGATACTATCCATACTGTGCACTGATACTATCCATACTGTGCACTGATACTATCCATACTGTGCACTTATACTATCCATACTGTACACTGATACTATCCATACTGTACACTGATACTATCCAAACTGTACACTGATACTATCCATACTGTGCACTGATACTATCCATACTGTGCACTGATACTATCCATACTGTACACTGATACTATCCACACTGTACACTGATACTATCCATACTGTACACTGATACTATCCATACTGTACACTAACATGCACCTGTTGTACAGAAGCACCATCTTTTAAATATTCATTTTTAAATACTTTCTTCACTCTGGTTACTCAGGCAAGTGGTGAGGAAACATACCATTAAATTGTTCTCAATGTTATCATTAGTATTCCAGCACTGTGTGACTGTGTGTGTGTGAAGTGTGTACAGCTCATCTGATGCTAGTGAATGAGTTAAGTTGATTCCCATCAGTTTACTACAGATTAAGTGACGGGTTTTCACAGATTCCTGTGTGGACAAGCCCAGACATGAGCAGGAGGGAACGCTTTCATTGCTGAAGTGTTTCTTTGGTAACCAGTGGTCACACAGAACCTGCAGCTGAATAAGTTGGGCCCAAACGGAATGTTTCTTTTATATGCAGGCTGTAATTTTGCATTTCTATTTCCTTTTTGCCACACTGTTGTGCGTGTGTCCATTAGGAGAGCTGAGTCCTGAGTCACAGCAGCAGTGTTTCCCAGAGCTGTAGCCAGGGCGCTGACATTTTAACAGCATTTTTTTAATGCACAAAGCACTCTGCATTTGTGCCAAACTGGTTGAACATCCTTAGTGTTTACAAGTGCCAAGCTCCTCCGTCCAAGATCACGCTGCTGCCCTACAGGAAGAATATTCCTGTTCCTCTGAAAGAAAAATAGGTGACACACGAATTCCATGAATGGTGTTGGAATATCTGAGGTTGAGGAGGAGAACTTACATTTCTATAGCGCCTTTCACAACCTCATGACGTCCTAAAGCGCTTTACAGCCAATGAAGTACTTTTAAAGTGTAGTCACTGTTGTAATGTCGGAAACGCGGCAGCCAATTTGCACAGCAAGCTCTCACAATCAGCAATGTGATAATGACCAGAAAATCCGTTTTAGTGTTGTTGGTTGAGGGATAAATATTGGCCAGGACACAGGGGATAACTCCCCACTCTTCTTCAAATAGTGCCACGGGATCTTTTACGTCCACCTGAGAGCAGACGGGGCCTCGGTTTAATGTCTCATCCAAAAGAAGGCACCTCCGACAGTGCAGCACTCCCTCAGCACTGCACTGGAGTGTCAGCCTGGATTATCAGCCTGGATTATGTGCTCATTTCTCTGGTGTGGGAATTGAACGCACAACCTTCTGACTCCGGAGGCGAGAGTGCTACCCAACTGACCCACTGAAGCGGTCGAGTCTCAGACTGGAGACAGAGCAGCAGTCAACAAAACCAACAGAAAGCTGAACTACAAGCAAAGGAGTAGAATGGAAATCATGCTCAAACTGTGCAGGGCTCTGGTCAGACCACATCTTGAGTAAGGCCGCCAGTCCCGGTCACTAAGATACAAGAGAGACATTCAGGCACTGGAGACTAGAGCCACAAGCCTGACTCTAGTCAGCTGCGGCTCAGTGGGTAACACTCTCGCCTCTGAGTCAGAAGGTTGTGAGTTCAAGTCCCACTCCAGAGACTTGAGCACAAAAAGTCTAGGCTGACACTCCAGTGCAGTGCTGAGGGAGTGCTGCACTGTTGGAGGTGTCGTCTTTCAGATGAGATGTTAAATCGAGGCCCTATCTGCCCTCTCAGGTGGACATAAAAGATTCCATGATACTATTTCGAAGAAGAGCAGGGGAGTTCTCCCTGGTGTCCTGGCTAATATTTGTCCCTCAATCCACATCACTAAAATTAGATTAACTGTTCATTATCACATTGTGGGATCTTGCTGTGCACAAATTGGCTGCCACGTTGCTTACATTACAACAGTGACTACATTTCATAAAAGAACTTCATTGGCTGTAAAGTGCTTTGGGACGTCCTGAAGTTATGAAAGATGCTGTAGAAATGCAAGTCTTTCTTTCTTTTAGTGTCAGGGGTCTGAGTTTAAAAGAA
The DNA here is from genome assembly GCA_030390025.1 of Squalus acanthias. Lineage (NCBI taxonomy): Eukaryota > Metazoa > Chordata > Chondrichthyes > Squaliformes > Squalidae > Squalus > Squalus acanthias. The sequence continues at coordinate 63,942,618 of CM059445.1, read as the reverse complement.
ATTTGGGCTTTTCAGCCTCGAAAGGAGAAATCTCAGAGGTGAACTTATAGATGGATATAAGGTAGTAATTGATGGGGGGAAATACTTTGAAGTAAACTACGTGAACAGGACAAGGGGTCACAGGGTCAGGTTAGTAAAGGACAGATTTAGGACTGACAGCAGGCAGCATCATCAGTCAACAGAGGATCAACACTTGGAAGGGATTTTCAGACAGAGTAGAGAGAACCAATTAGATGCTGCAATGGGGCAACTGTGGCATATTTCTGGATGGGTGAACTAAGCTGAGTCGAATAGCCTCTCGTCCATAATGATCCTGTGTTGACTCTTCCCAATAATGGCTACAGTGCGGGAGCATTCTTCCATTATTCGAATAACTGCTCTACTCTTGTCACCCCTTCCCTGTGTCCTCTTTTATGCTATTTCAGTGAGGATGGCGATGTCATCGACTTTAAGAGTTTACAGGTGCCCTCTTTTCAAAGGGACACCAACATTTAAATGTAAATTAAATCCATTTAGATAACCTTAACAAATCAAATTAATATTTGGTTCCCGGAGGTTGATGAAGCACTCTGGTGCCCACCGGTCACGGAAGGCCTGGAGCGGCCGGTGGACACCTCGTGGTCCCTCTCCAGGGACACCCCCTTTCCAGACTGTTCATAACCTCCGCATCCTTTTCGACCCTGGGCTAAGCTTCCGCCTCCATATCCTCTCCATCACAAATACTGCACATTTCCACCTCCTTTACATCTCCCGTCTCCGCCTCTACCTCAACCTATCTGCTGCTCAGACCCTCGCCCGTCCCTCCAGATTTGATTATTCCAATGCTCTCCTGGCCGGCCTCCCATCCTCCACTCTCTGTATACCTCAGCTCACCCAGAACCCTGCCACCTGTGTCCTGACCCACACCAGTCCCACTGACACATCACTCCTCTCCTTGCGGGCTCCAGTCCTCGTCTCTAAATCCTTCCCTCCCTGTCCCTGTCACCTCCTCCAGCCCAACAACCGTCCCAGAACTCGCCATTCTCCAGACTTTGGTCTCTTGTCCATGTTGCCCTATTTGAATCTCCCGGGCTCGCTCCGGTTTCCCTCCAGTGAAAAGGCGCCTGATCCCGGCGCTAAATTCAAAGCGGGCTGTTGGTTTGTGACGCCGGAGCTCGGGGTATATAAATCGGCTCAAATCACCGGGACTGGGGCAAACCGGCCCCCGGCCCCCGCTCCCGGAGTTACAGGTGAGGTTTATGGTGGGAAGTCCGGGGCTTTGGGGAGAATAACACAATATTCAGAGAGAAACCCGGAGACGGACACATGGAAATCAAATGTGGGACCTTTCTCTGAGTCTCTGTAAAGCGAAGTCCGGCTATTGGGTTCATTCTGGGCTGATACCGCACCGTTAAACACCGGCGGACAGGGCTTGTTGAACTGTTTTGCCTGATATTCAGTAACAGGGCGAAGACTCGGCAAGTGTCCGTGTCTCAGTAACAGGGCGAGTGGTTTAAGGCTGAGATTGTCTGTAACTGATGTTTTCACTGTCCCTGGGATTTATTTTATAGTAAATCGCGGGACAGTAATCGGCCCTTCACCCGGTAACACTCGGTGAAGTAGGACCAGAGGGAGTTAAAACTCATCCGGACCAAAGTGGGAGCAAAACCAATAACACCCAGACTGAAGTTTCACTGCCAGCTTGCTTTCTATCTATCTGTCTGTCTGTCTGTCTCTCTCTCTCTCGGGAACAGAAGGAGGCCATTCAGCCCATTCCGACATTGGATATCATGATCTCCGAACTCCATCCACCCGCCTTGGCTCTTGGTCAGCAAAAATCAATCGATCTCAGATTTAAAGTGATTAATTGAGCATCTACTGCTTTTTGTGGGCGGGAGTTCCACACTTCTACCAGCCTTTGAAGAAGTGTTTCCTCTCTCTCTCTCTCTGTCTGACACCCATTTTCCCCTTTCAGATGCTGACTGACGGGATGCAGTTTCAGTTTGTCTTTCTATCTCTTGCATTGAGTGAACGTCACGACATTGAGTGGCCGCTGCTCTGATTGGGTGAAGGTTATGGACTGTCATGTACACGATTAAAAATCCTATGCTGGATTAAGTTTAACAGTACAGAATCTCATAGAAACACATCTATTAAACTAGCGCCGAGTCTCCGCCACAAGACCCAACCAGGGAAATAACACCAGTTAATGCACTTAGTGATGAGCAAGCCGTTTGTGTGGGAAAAGGTTTAATACATACACATTGTTACAAACAACCAGCCATTTATCACATGCTAGTGAGGGAGCAAGGCGTGCCCAATGCCACCACTGGGCCCAATGCTGTGTGTACCCGGGATAGCCAGCGCTGCCCATGGTAACTGGTGCCAGGGCGGGTCACACACCTGATCCAGGTAGGTCAGCCTCGGTGATGTTCACAGGTAGCGGTGGAGCCACGTGAACCGGCCCGCGTCACTGTCCCCCTGACTACATACTGTACACACAGCTCCTGCCCAGAGTCTGCTGGACCCCATCTACTTCACAGCCACTAAAACACCTGCAACTGCGAGCAAACTCCCCACCTCGCCGTCCCCAGGTACAGTCCGCCCGACCACTGAATAATCAGCCAGGGAAAGATCAGGTTTGTCACATTTCAGAATCTTTCCATTCTTTGGGGAACAAGAAGTAATTCAACGGAATATTGGATTCGTTCTAGGAGTCAAATCGGGATTTTTGGGATCATTTTAAAGCGCATTTCGTTTCAAGATTTGATTTTAATTTAAGCATAAACTCTAAAACCCATTAAACAGGTAAACTCCCGATCGGTGACCGTCTTATTTCCTTTAATCTGCGTCTTTCAGTTAATTTGGGTTTAATTTATTTTGGCAGATTCTGTGCGTCTAAAAATTAAACTGAATTAAAAATATTTAAATGTTTATTGGAAATGTCGCTGAGTCATTTAATCGTTTATATAATCAGGATCCAAAAACTCTTCGATCTGGAAATAATTCAGTGATTAGTGATATCTAATTTTACTAACTTATAGCGACCTCGTTTTAATAATTAGTTAATTTATTTAAATTAGTACATAAGAAAATTCTGAGATTTTCTTTAAAGAGGTTGTAATAAGTTTAAAGTTTTAAAAAGTTGCTGATTATTTTGTTTAGGAGTTGATAGTTTAGGAAAGTGTCTGAGAAATGTGGAAAGAGCAGCGCGAAATGATTGGAATGTTTCTGATTGGTTTTGGAATGTTAATTCGTGCTAATCTTTTCCTTTTTTCACCCAGGCTGGTATTTCTGGAGGCTCCCTCCCTGGGGACTCTCTCCCTGCCGGGTTTGCGGGGACTGGCCGGGTTTGCGGGGACTGGCCGGGTTTGCGGAGACTGGCCGGGTTTGCGGGGACTGGCCGGGTTTGCGGGGACTGGCCGGGTTTGCAGGCAGTGTCGTTAGCTGATTGCGGACAGTAAAGGTCAATCGCTACTCACACTACCATCAAAAGAGGCCGCAGCTCTCCTCCTGCACCAGCACCTCCTGCAGGCCAGTCCTTGCATCGACCGCAGCCCGTGCACTGCAAGCAGCGCCTCGCCGGCACTCCCTCTCCCGCAGACTTTCAGCGGCTTAACGTCCTGTAATAACCTTCTACTCCTCACCTTCCTTTCCAAATCCCTCCATACTATTGAATTCATTTTCTAACGATATCGCAATTCGTTTACTTATCTATTTACTAACAGAAATATAGATTGAAATGAACAAGTTAGATTGCATAGGTCAAAGGAGCGATAATACTCTGTTACACGAGGCCACAATCTAATCCAATCCAGCAGCTGGGGATATTTGAGGAGCTGGGTCAGTCGGTCCAACCAACTTCTGATCAACAAAGTTACTGATTTTACCAACTTTACAGCTTCATCAACTGATATTTTCTCTTAAAATCGCATTATAAATGTAAGATGTTTTATCCCAAATCATTTGTTGATTTATCCTTGGAAAAATGTCATTCGTTACATTTACCAAGAGCTGGTTAATATTAATTAATAACAATGTTCATTATATCATTTATTTATTGACGAGATGTTTGGTCCCAGGAGAGAGTTTGTATTTGAAACATTTGTTGGTTTTACTAACACAAAGTTAAGATGAATTTTCTGCCCAGTTTGTATTCTGTGTCGGTCTGTTGGAATCCTGTGCCGATTGTATTTGGTAAACGCCTGGTTGCTAGGCAGTGTAGTTAGCTGATTGGTAACCACTAACTAAGCAATCACTAACCACACAGCCAGGCAAAAAGGACGGGATCACAGCCTGGACTGGGGACCGGAGCAGGTGTCAGCACAGCAAGAAGCGAGGAGGAAGAGGGAAGGTCACAGAGATAGACTTTAGCAACTGTTCCCAGGGACTGGTGTGCACAGGAGGCTCGGCCAACACCATTCTGATTCAATAAGTTTCCTTCTGTTTTCCATTCTGTGTACTGTGGGTGCCCGTGTGAAAAGAGGGCACTTTGTTCATTTAATTTCTGTTGATGGCACCTGTCATCCTAATTGGCACTCAGAGTAGAAACTGTTTCTATACCTGCTGGGTCTGTGTGTTTTTCAGTGAATAAAAATATTTCTTTGCATTTGATGTTGTTTCTGTGCTGAGGTTAGTATCATTGTTCCAGATGAGCTTCGCCTTTAGCCCATCCTTTGAGGGGTTAACATCTCTCCAGTGCAGGATTCATGAAGGGAAGGCAGGGGAAAGGGGGCAGAGTTTAGGATGGCTGGTTAGATGGGGCATTCTGGAGTTCACTGGGATTTATCTTTGTTGAGGGGGATTTTGTAGAATCTTTCTTTCCTCAGGAGATTGAATGGCTGGATAGAGTCCGCGAGAGAACACGTTGCATGGCGTTCATGGTGTTCCCAGGAGCAACCATTAGGCGGGACTGAGGGATGAGAGCCCCCCACCCCGCATGTCCCCCTCTCCCACAGACCCCTCCATGCCCAGTGGTGCCCGGGTCTGTCACAGGGAGGCGATTTGAAGGGTTCAATGGCCTTTTCTCATTCACTGCTCTCTCATGTTAATTCCACAATTGCCGTGTAGTTTTGATGCACTGAATTACCGCGAAGCGAGTCACAGGGTTACACTTCCGTGAAAGTAAATTTAAGGAAACATTTTGCAAGGCTTTAATTTTGCAGGCGGTCACCCGTGAATGTGACAGAAACATTGACAATGGCTTGACTTTTGTGATGAGCAGATGGTTTGGAAGCTGCAGAATTAAGAAAAGAAAGACTTGCATTTCTATAGCGCCTTTCACCACCTCAAGACGTCCCAAATTGCTTTACAACCAGTGAAGTACTTTTTGAAGTGTAGTCACTGTTGTAATGTGCGGAACGCGGCAGCCAATTTGTGCACAGCAAGCTCCCACAAACAGCAATGTGATAATGACCAGATAATCTGTTTTAGTGATTGAGTAAACATATTAGCCAGGACACCTGGAAAACTCCCCAGCTCCTCTTCGAAATTGTGCTATGGGATATTTTATGTCCACCTAAGAGGGCAGACAGGGTCTCAGTTTAACATCTGCAGTAAATATAACAGGTAACATGCAAACTCCGGAACTCAAATCCTCCTCAAACTGTTAATCAACACAGTGGAGCTGGATTAATGCACTGTAAAATTTCTGTGAATTTTTGTGCTCATCAAGGTGAGGGATGTCAGTGCTGAGAGTCAAATACTTTGACACTTTTCATGTACTCAGCATCAACATCAAGTAACCTCTAGGTCACTGTGGTATGGGTTAAATACAAAGGAAGGCTCCCTTTAATATGTCCCTACAACTCCCAACCTCAACAGTAGCACCATTACTGTACCAGTGTGACTCTTGTATTTCCCACCTGTGCCCTGTTTAGTGAGATTTACTAAGCTGTGGGATGAGCTGTGGTTGGGTCCAGGTCCACTCCAGGAACAGCCAGAAGATGAGAAAAGACTTTCACTCTGAGATGGCATTGAATCCTGGTCCCAAAGGTGAACGGAGCATCGTATGTTAATGCACCGAGTTATACTGTTCTTCTGCTGTGCTTCACATCAATATAACCATGTCACTGCACACTCAGTGAAATAGATGGAATATTCTGTTTCTCATTTCAGCAGTTGATCTCCACCCATATCCTCCCTCCACTGGTATCCATATAGGAGCTGAAATCTCGAAACTCATACCCTTCAATAAAATGAGCGGTTCTCTGCTTTTTAAACTCGGAAAGTACTAAATTGGAAAGCTGATGTAAACCGAGCTGTAGTTAGAATAATGGGATATTAGTAATGTTTGACTGAAATTTCACTGACAGTGAAGCTAACAATTGGCCATGGCGTTACACAGGTGGCCCTGGAGATGGAGCACGCGGTGTCCGCCGGCACACTCGAGGCCTTCCACGACTGGTGGACGCCACGGGGACTGGAGTGCATCATCACCCCGGCCAATCAAATTTTAATTTAAGTTGTTAAGTTTTATTTAAAGTTTTATTAGTTACAGATTATTTGTTTAACCACCCAAAACCAAAAGAGTACACAGGCAAAAGATGCTCTTTCCTGGATTCAGTTTAAAATCCAGCCAGCAAGATTCATATAACAAGATCTCTCAGACACACACCTTTACCTGTGTCTGTGCTGAACGTTCTTGCACTTTGGAGAAAGACCATTATAAGGAGCGGTTCTAGTGCCACGTCTGCATCACAAATGACAAATCAAGAAGTACTTACATTTATATAGCACCTTTCACACCCCAGAGCGATTCACAGCAACACATTCCTATGGAAGTGCAATCATTTTTGGTTCATAGGCAAAAGCAGGAGTTTACTTTTTAGCAGTAATAAATATAATCTTCGGTCAGTGAAATTTCAGTTAAACATTACTATATCCCATTACAATTATTAAGATCAAAGGCAATGGTATCATTGCAATCATGTAACCAGTACTAGTTAACTATGGGGGTGGGGGGGGGGGGGGGGGGAGGGGGAGGTTTACGCTGCACCTTTAATCAGACATTCTCAATAGCATCAAAATTCAGGAAAACAATGCTTTTTTAAATAACATTTAGAATATTGGCCCATAATTTGTGGTCAGTGGCAATCGTCACAGACCTCGAAGAAAGCTGCCCAAGAGATTGCGTGATCTCTGTGGCGAAAACTTTAGGTTTCTTGATGTGTAATTGATTGTAGCGCTGTGAATAGGGGATTCCTTGCATAGTGCAGCAGTGCCGCCAGCAAGCTGTCTAAGCAGCCAATCACATTGGAGAATTCTCACAGACCGCAAACCAGGAAATGAAAAGCACTGACATATCTGCACTTAAAAAAAATGTTACAGAGAGAAAAATAAATATTGGGACATACACATGGAGTTAAGGTAGAAGCTGAAATATCATGAACAAACTTTACATTTTTTTAAAAATCTGGTCATTTTTATCATAATGGAGAAATTTGACATTCCACAAATATAAAAATTAGTTTTCAGAGCCAAAACGGTTGTTTAACAGTCAAATACGCTGTTAAAACCCCAGTTACACCTATTCCAAAAAGGCTTAACATTTAATGGGGTATTTAACAGCGATATTACCAGGGAAAAATCCAAGTTTTCGTCAGTTCCACTGATTTCACTGATTACTGGCTATGGGTGGGTCCACAGCACAGCCAGAGCTGGCCGGAGTCCTGAAGGACATAATTGTCAGTCTGGGCATGCGACAGGTGGTGAGAGAAACAACATGGGGGAGAAACCTACTTGACCTCATCCTCACCAATCTATCTGTCGCAGATGCATCTGTCCATGACAGCATTGGTAGCAGTGACCACCGCACAGTCATTGTGGAGACAAAGTCCTGCCTTCACACTGAGGACACCCTCCATTGTGTTGTGTGACACTACCACCGTGCTAAATGGGATAGATTCAGAACAGATCCAGTAGCTCAAAACTGGGCATCCATGAGGCGCTGTGGGCCATCAGCAGCAGTAGAATTGTATTCCACCACAATCTGTAACCTCATGGCCTGGCATATCCCTCATTCTACTGTTACCATCAAGCCAGGGGACCAACCCTGATTCAATAAGGAGTGTAGAAGAGCATGCCAGGAGCAGCACCAGGCGTACCTAAAAATGCGGTGCCAACCTGGGGAAGCTGCAACACAGGAGTACATTCATGCTAAAAAGTGGAAGCAGCATGCTATAGACAGGGCTAAGCGATCCCACAATGAATGGATCAGATCAAAGCACTGCAGTCCTGTCACATCCAGTCATGAATGGTGGTGGACCATTAAACAATTAACGGGAGGAGGAGGCTCCATGAATATCTCCATCCTCAATGATGGTGGAGCCCAGCATGTGAGTGCAAAAGACAAGGCTGAAGCGTTTGCAACTATCTTCAGCCAGAAGTGTCGAGTGGATGATCCATCTTGGCCTCCTCCTGAGGTCCCCACCAACACAGAAACCAGTCTTCAGCCAATTCGATTCACTCCATGTGATATCAAGAAATGGCTGAGCGCACTGTATACAGCAAAGGCTATGGGCCCTGACAACATCCCTGCTGTCATGCTGAAGACGTGCTCCAGAACTAGCCAAGCTGTTCCAGTACAACTACAACACTGGCATCTATCCGACAATGTGGAAAACTGCCCAGGTATGTCCTGTCCACAAAAAGCAGGAAAAATCCAATCGGGCCAATTACCACCCCATCAGTCTACTCTCAATCATCAGCAAAGTGATGGAAGGTGTTGTCGACAGTGCTATCAAGCAGCACTTACTCCCCAAAACCTGCTCACTGATGCCCAGTTTGGGTTCCGCCAAGACCATTCGGCTCCTGACCTCATTACAGTCTTGGTCCAAACATGGACAAAGGAGTTGAATTCCAGAGGGGAGGTGAGAGTGACTGCCCTTGACATCAAGGCAGCATTTGACCGAGTGTGGCATCAAGGACCCCTAGTAAAACTGAAATCAATGGGAATCCAGGGGGGAAACGCTCCACTGGCTGGAGTCATACCGAGCACAAAGGAAGATGGTTGTGGTGGTTGAAGGTCAATCATCATAGCCACAGGACATCGCTGCAGGAGTTCCTCAGGGCAGTGTCCTAGGCCCAACCATCTTCAGCTGCTTCATCAATGACCTTCCCTCCAACATAAGGTCAGAAATGGAGATGTTCGCTGATGACTGCACAGTGTTCAGCACCATTCACAACTTCTCAGATAATGAAGCAGTCCATGCCCGCATACAACAAGACCTGGACGACATTCAGGTCCTGGCTTATGTCTTATGTCGCCTCTGGTTCCTTTGCCAGTCACCTTCAATCTGTGTCCCATGGTTACCGACTGTCCTGCCACTGGAAACAGTTTCTCTTTATTTACTCTATCAAAACCATTCATGATTTTGAACACCTCTATCAAATCTCCTCTTAACCTTCTCTGCTCTAAGGAGAACAACCCCAGCTTCTCCAGATAACTGAAGTCCCTCATCCCTGGCACCATTCTGGTCAATCTCTCAACTCAGATGTGTTGGGATCTTTCTGTGCCCTTTGCCCAAAAGGCCGGTGTCTCAGTCACGTGCGCGGAGAACGCCATCTCCATGGAGACCGTTGCCATGGGAGAGGGCCCGCCCCTCCTGGCTGCCATGGGGACGACGCGTTCGCTGATTGGTCGCTCAGCCTCCCGCTCCCATTGGCGGGGTGGGCGGGCCGCGGTTGCCATGGGGAGGGCGGGCCTCGGTTGCCATGGGGTGGGCGGGCCGCGGTTGCCATGGGGAGGGCGGGACTCGGTTGCCATGGGGAGGGCGGGCCGCGGTTGCCATGGGGAGGGCGGGCCGCGGTTGCCATGGGGAGGGCGGGCCTCGGTTGCCATGGGGTGGGCGGGCCGCGGTTGCCATGGGGAGGGCGGGCCGCGGTTGCCATGGGGTGGGCGGGCCGCGGTTGCCATGGGGTGGGCGGGCCGCGGTTGCCATGGGGAGGGCGGGCCGCGGTTGCCATGGGGTGGGCGGGCCTCGGTTGCCATGGGGAGGGCGGGCCGCGGTTGCCATGGGGAGGGCGAGCCGCGGTTGCCATGGGGAGGGAGGGCCGCGGCCTGCAGCCTGGGCGATGGGTGAGGAGCCGCGGGCCGGAGCCGAGGGGGAGCCGGGCCTGGGGGAGCCCCGCGCCCATTACACGGTGTTCGCCGACTCCTCGCTGGAGGACGTGGCCTACGCCAAGGTGTTCTGGAGCTCGCTGTCGCTGCAGCCGCCGCTCGAGTCCCGCCTGGTGTCCGGGGACATCAAACAGCGGCTCAAGGTGGCGCAGCCCGCCGGGCACTGCCGAGGTGAGAGCGGGGGAAGGCGGGCTGGGGTCCGGGGTGGGGCCGAGAGGCAGGTGGGGGTCCCGGATAGTGGAGGGGGATTGAATTGAATGGAATGGAATAAATCTTTCATTCGGGGTGAGGACACCGTGTCTAACACTGAATTCTATATTTTTGGTTTTCCAGTGCAATGTTGCCACTGTCAACCGACCCAGGCAGACCTCAGTAAGTACAGACTCCAAATTACCTCTCTGTGTTATTGTCGCCATGGGCTCTCAAGTGTCCAATAAATGAACGTGGACCACAATTAGGCTGCATTTGGAATAAACAGGTTCTCTGTTCCCTGCTCAAATACAGAGTGACCCATCGCTGGCTGAGCCAGGAACATCAACAGGAAATGCCCAGCAGGTACAGCAGTATCTGAGAAAAGACAAAATAATCACGGTCAAGGCATGAGTGAGTCGCAGCTTCTTTCACCAGATCATTGGGAAGATTGAAGCGATCATTCTCAGCCCTTGCCACCGACTCTGTGGTGTCCCTGGCCACTTCTGCAGATTGAATCAAACTGTGCAAACCTTTGGCAGCCTGCTTGACCCAGAGTTGAGCTTCAGAACCCACATTCTGTCCATCACTACGATCGCTTACTTCACCTCTGCAACATCTCCTGCCACTGCCGTAGACTTTGTCAACACTTTTATCACCTCTAGACCTAATTTTGTTCTCCCAAGAACCGCAGAGCTGATTTTGAGAGATTTCTGCCCTTGTTAGAATTGCCTCTGGTTGTATCCTGCGTTACGCTAACTAATGTAAAGTTTAAGAAAAAAAGGAGTACATAAAAGTGTTTGTCATAAGAGGAGAGATTGAGTAGATTTGGCCTATACTCTCTGGAGTTTAGAAGAATGAGAGGTGATCTCATTGAAATATATAAGATTCTGAGGGGGATTGACAGGGTAGATGCTGAGAGGTTGTTTCCCCTGGTTGGAGAGTCCAGAACTAGGGGGCCTAGTCTCAGGATAAGGGGCCAGCCTTTTAAGACTGAGATTAGGAGGAATTTATTCACTTAGAGGGTTGTGAATCTTTGGAATTCTCTGCCCCAAAGTGCTGTAGATGCTCAGTCGTTGAATATATTCAAGGCTGAGATAGATAGATTTTTGGACTCTAGGGGAATCAAGGGAATGGAGATCGGGCAGGAAAGTGGAGTTGAGGTCGATGATCAGCCGTGATCTTATTGATTGACAGAGCAGGCTCCAGGGGCTGTATGGCCTACTCCTGCTCCTAATTCTTATATTCTTATGTTTGTTAAATGATGTGGGAAAATAGACGCATTCCTTGTCACTAATTCTTGATTATTCACAGGTTCCCAGCCCAGTTGTTCTTTGTGTGTTGAGGCAATGAGCACATTCAGTTGTGGAGAGCATCACAGCCGAGCACCACCTCGCCCACATCTGCTCACCAGCATCTCTCTCCCAGTTAAAGTTTAATATTTAATGCAGAGCAAACGGGACAGTGGACTCCCTGTTGACATTGCAAAGGTTAGGAATGGCGGATCCTCGATGTGCCAAGGTACTGGTAGGTTCACGGCACAGTCCAGACTGGCTGAACGATTTCGCTTTCTGAGCCATCACACCCCTCTTTGACAACAGGACTAAGCTTGGGAACTTGCAGTGTGGACGCTCAGTCCGCAGTACAGTGTGCCGGTGTAGCAAAGTGGTCTGTCCCTGAGCTGCAATTTGGGTGGAATTCTGATAATTTAATCCAAATAAAAAGCAAAAATACTGCAACTACTGGAAATCTGAAACAAAAACAGAGAAAGCTAGAAACACAGCAGTCAATCAGCATCTGTGAAAATAACAGACAGTGGCAGGAGGGTTGGTAACCAGAGGACACAGATTTAAGGTGATTGGCAAAAGAACCAGAGGCGACATGAGGAAAATATTTTTTACACAGCGAGTTGTTGTGATCTGGAACGCGCTGCCTGAAAGGGCGGTGGAAGCAGATTCAATAGTAACTTTCAAAAGGGGAATTGGATAAATACTTAAAAGAAAAAAATTACAGGGCTATAGGGAAAGAGCAGGGGAGTGGGACTAATTGGATAGCTCTTCACAGGCACTATGGGCCAAATGGTCACCTTCGGTGCTGTATCATTCTATGTTTCGAGCTCGTATCCTTCTTCAGAACTATGTACATAAGAACATAAGAAATAGGAGCAGAAGCAGGCCATTTGGACCTTCGAGCCTGCTCCGCCATTCAATCAGATCATGGCCAATCTTCTACCTCATCTCCACTTTCCTGCACTATCCCCACATCCCTTGATTCCCTTAATATTCAAAAATCTATCGATCTCTGTCTTGAATATACTCAACGACTGAGCTTCCACAGCCCTCGGGGTAGAAAATTCCAAAGATTCACCACCCTCTGAGTGAAGAAATGTCTCCTCATCTCTGTCCTAAATGGCCGACCCCTTATTCTGTGACTGTGACCCCTGGTTCTAGATTCCCCAGCCAGGGGAAACATCCTCCCTGCATCTACTCTATCAAGCCCTGTAAGAATTTTGTATGTTTCAATGAGATCACCTCTCATTCTTCTGAACTCTAGAGAATATAGGCCTAGTCTACTCAATCTGTCCTCATAGGACAATCCCCCCATCCCAGGAACCAGTCTGGTGAACCTTCGTTGCACTCCCTCTATGGCAAGTATATCCTTCCTTAGGTAAGGAGACCAGAATTGTACACAATACTCCAGGTGTGGTCTCACCAGGGCCTTATATAATTGCAGTAAGACGTCTTTACTCTTATACTCAAATCCTCTTGTAATTAAGGACAACATATCATTTGCTTTCCAAATTGCTTGCTGTACCTGCATGTTAACTTTCAGTGATTCGTATACAAGGACACCCAGGTCCCTTTGAACACCAACATTTCCCAATCTCTCACCATTTAAAAAATACTCTGCTTTTCTATTTTTCCTACCAAAGTGGATAACTTCACATTTCTCCACATTATATACCATTTGCCATGTTCTTGCCCACTCACTTAGCCTGTCTATATCCCCTTGAAGCCTCCTTGCATCCTCCTCACAACTTACATTCCCACCCAGCTTTGTATCATCAGCAAACTTGGATATATTACATTTGGTCCCCTCATCCAAATCATTGATGTAGATTGTGAATAGCTAAGGCCCAAGCACTGATCCTTGTGGTACCCCACTAGTTCCAGCCTGCCAACCCAAAAATTACCCATTTATTCCTACTCTCTGTTTTCTGTCCGTTAACCAATCCTCAATCCATGCTAGTATATTACCCCCAATCCCATGAGCCCTAATTTTGTTTAATAACCTCTTGTGTGGCACCTTATCGAATGACTTCTGAAAATCTAAATACATCACATCCACTGGTTCCCCCTTATCTATTCTGCTAGTTACAACTTCAAAAAACTCTAACAGATTTGTCAAACATGATTTCCCTTTCATAAATTTGTGTTGACTCTGCCCAATCCTATTATTATTTTCTAAGGGCCCTGTTACCATGTCCTTAATAATAGATTCTAGCATTTTTCCTGCTACTGATGTCAGGCTAACTGGTCTGTAGTTCCCCATTTTCTCTCTTCCCTCCTTCCTTAAATAGTGGGGTTACATTTGCTACCTTCCAATCCACGGGAACCGTTCCAGAATCTATGGAATTTTGGAAAATGACAACCAATGCATCCACTAGCTCTATAGCCACCTCTTTCAAAACCCTAGGATGTAGGCCATCGGGTCCAGGGGATTTATCGGCTTTCAGTCCCATTCATTTCTCCAGTACTTTTTTTTAACTAAAACTAATTTCTTTCAGTTCCTCATTCTCGCTAGAGCCTTGGTTCTCCACTATTTCTGGGAAGTTTTTTGTGTCTTCTTCCGTGAAGACAGACACAAAGTATTTGTTTAATTTCTCTGCCATTTCCTTATTCCCCATTATAATTTTCCTGTCTCAGCCTGTAAGGAACCCACATTTACTCTCACTAATCTTTTCCTTTTTACATACCTATAGAAGCTTTTACAGTCTGTTTTTTTGTCTCTCACTAGTTTACTCTCGTATTCTATTTTCCCTTTCTTTATCAATTTCTTGGTCCTCCTTTGCTGAATTCTAAAATCCTCCCAATCCTCAGGCTAACTGGTCTTTTTGGCAACGTTATAAGCCTCTTCCTTTGATCTAATACAATCTTTAACTTCTCTTGTTAGCCACGGTTGGACCACTTTTCCTGTGGGGTTTTTGTGCCTTAAAGGAATGTATATTTGTTGTAAATTATGTATTCATTCTTTAAATGCTAGCCATTGCTTGTCTACCATCATACCTTTTAATGTAGTTTCCCAATCTACTGTAGCCAACTCGCCCCTCATACCTACGTAGTTTGCTTTGTTTAGATTTAAGACCCTCGTTTCGGATTTAACTAAATCACTTTCAAACTCAATGTAAATACTGAACCTCACGCAAGTTCCACAAATTTCACCCCTCCATGCCAGATGACTGCTGAAGGGCTTGTGGCAAAAGCAAACCCTCCCACATATTCTGGTCATGCTCCTGCCTTCAGCCATTCTAGATCTCAGTCTGTGTGGTTACAGGGACCATGACTGGTCTTGCAATCCCACTGGGCCCAGCACAGTGGGCCTACCCACTGGAGAGCAGACTAGCATAACTCTCGTTACCAGCTGCAAGGAGGTGCACCCCTCCTCTGTGGCAAAGTGCAGCCCTCCCACAACGCATGGAGCACACTTGGGACAAATCCCAGTCAGAACGAGTGATGGTCTGCCTCTGCCTAGAACTGGAGAAATACCAATTAGTCTTGCGACCCATTCTTGGATGTTCCATCAGCACAAACTCCAACCTAGCAAAGCAACCAACTAACCGTGAAGGGTGACAACATGTCTACTATTATGCCTCCCCTCCTCCTCCCCGCACCCCCACAGCTCTAACTAATCCTTGAAAGCTAAAACCAAACAAGTTGCTTCACCCCCTTGATGCAAGCATAGTCCTGCTAAGAAACCTGGATGAATCGATGCACAGCTCCCACAAGCACGGGAGCATCGTGCAGTCAAAAAGTATAATAGTTTCACACAATATATATGTGAATGTGCTTTGAAAATCCTTTGGAAATCTATTTGAGCTGGGCACTAAGTTGTGAATCAGCCAAAACCACCACCAGAGGGTGCAGTTTACAGTACAACGTTTATCATTCACTCCCATATAGCACTGTCAAACAGTGGCCAGGAAGGCAGATGGTAGCCTGAAGTGCTTTCAGGCTTTATCGGTGCTTCTTTGAATTGGTGACAGGGTGATAAGCCAGGAGCATCCTCAGAATTTCATCCGTAACAGCCCCAAAAAGTACCTGGCCTCTGCACCATCCGCTGCTGAAATCCTCATCCATGCTTTTGTTACCTTCAGACTCGACTATTCCAACACTTTCCTGGCCAGCCCCCCATCTTCCACCCTCCATACACTTGACAATAGCAAAATACTGCGGATGCTGGAAATCTGAAATAACAACAGAAAATGCTGGAAGCACTCAGCAGGCCAGGCAGCATCCGTGGAGAGAGAAACAGAGTTAACGTTTCAGGTCTGCGACCCTTCATCAGAACTGGAAAAGGTTAGAGATGTAACAGGTTTTAAGCAGGTGCAGAGGCAGGGAAAGGGGGGGGGGGGGGAGGGGAGGAAGGAATTGAAGGAATATTCTGTGCTAGGGTAGGAGGCAGGAGAGATTAAATGTTGTAAATGGGGATGGCAGAATCATAAACAGCCTAAAAAATGGGGGCAGGGGTTATAGTCCGAAATTGTTGAACTCGATGTTGCGTCCAGAAGGCTGTAAAGTGCCTAATCGAAAGATGAGGTGCTGTTCCTCGAGCTTACGTTGAGCTTCATTGGAACAGTGTAAGAGGCCGAGGACAGAAAGATCAGAGTGGGAGTGGAGCGGAGAATTAAAGTGACAGGCGACCGGAAGCTCGGGGTCACCCTTACGGACTGAACGGAGGTGTTCTGTAAAGCGGTCGCCCAATCTACGTTTGGTCTCCCCAGTGTAGAGCAGACCGCATCGTGAGCAGCAAGTACAGTATACTAAATTGCAAGAAGTACAAGTAAATCGCTGTTTCACCTGGAAGGGGTGTTTGAGGCCCTGGACCATGGGAAGGGAGGAGGTAAAAAGGCAGGTGTTGCATCTCCTGCGCTTGCACGGGAAGGTGCCGGGCAAAGGGGAAGGGCTGTTGGGGGTGATTGAGGAGTGGACCAGGGTGTCGCGGAGGGAGCGGTCCCTTCGGAATGCTGAAAGGGGAGGTGAGGGGAAGATGTGTTTGGTGGTGGGATCACGTTGGAGGTGGCAGAAATGGCGGAGGATGATCCGTTGAATGTGGAGGCTGGTGGGGTGAAAGGTGAGGACAAGGGGAACTCTATCGTGGTTCTGGGAGGGAGGGGAAGGGGTGAGAGCAGAAGTGCGGGAAATGGAACGGACACGGTCAAGGGCCGTGTCAACCACAGTAGAGGGGAATCCTCGGTTGAGGAAAAAGGAAGACATGTCGGAAGCACTGGTATGGAAGGTGGCATCATCAGAACAGACGCGGCGGAGACGGAGAAACTGGGAGAATGGAATAGAGTCCTTACAGGAAGCGGGGTGGGAGGAAGTGTTGTCCAGGTAGCTGTGGGAGTCAGTGGGCTTGCAGTGGATGTTTGTCGATAGCTTATCGCCAGAAATGGAGACAGAGAAGTCAAGGAAGGGAAGGGAAGAGTCAGAGATGGACCATGTGAAGGTGAGGGAAGGGTGGAAATTGGAAGTAAAGTGAATTAAATTTTCTAGTTCAGGGCAAGAGCAGGAAGCGGCACCAATACAGTTATCGATGTACCGGAAAAAGAGGTGAGGGATGGGACCTGAGTAGGACTGGAACAAAGAATGTTCCACAAATCCCATGAAAAGGCAGGCAAAGCCAGGACCCATGCGGGTTCCCATAGCAACACCTTTAATTTGGAGGAAGTGAGTGGAGTCAAAGGAGAAGTTGTCACTTCTAGCACAGAATGTTCCTTCAGTTCCTCCCTCCCTTCCCCTCCCCCTTTCCCTGTCTCTGCACCTGCTTAAAACCTGTTACATCTCGAACCTTTTCCAGTTCTGATGAAGGGTCCCAGACCTGAAACGTTAACTCTGTTTCTCTCTGCACGGATGCTGCCTGGCCTGCTGAGCGCTTCCAGCATTTTCTGTTGTTACTCCATACACTTGAGCTCACCCAAAACTCTGGTGCCCGTATCCTAACTCACGCCAGGTCCCGTTCACCATTCACCGCTGTGCTCGCTGACCTACATTGGCTCCCGGTCCAGCAACGCCTCGATTTTAAAATTTCATTCTCGTGTACAAATCCCTCCATGGCCTCGCCCCTCCCTATCTCTGTAACCTCCTCCAACCTTACATCCCTGCGAGAACTCGACTTTCCTCAAATTCTGGCCTCTTGATTATCCCCCACTTCCTTCGCCCCACCATTGGTGGCCGTGCCTTCAGCCGTCTAGGCCCTAAGCTCTGGAATTCCCTCCCTAAACCTCTCTCTCCTCCTTTAAGACGCTCCTTAAAACCTACCTCTTTGACCAAGCTTTTCATCACCTGTCCTAATATCTCCTTCTGTGGCTCGGTGCAATATTTTTTGTCTGATTACACTCTTGTGAAGTGCCTTGGGACATTTTACTACGTTAAAGGTGCTGTATAAATGCAAGTTGTTGTTGCTCCACAGATCCCCAGCGTGATGTGATTCAGATCAGGAACTCAGCGTGTGGCAGATTGTAAATGCAAACTCATGTGCCATCATTATGTACTGTTGGGTGTTCGTGCTCCACCACATTGGTCAAGGTGCTGTTGGGTGTTGGTGCTCCAGCACACTGGTCAAGGTGCTGTTGGGTGTTGGTGCTCCAGCACACTGGTCAAGGTGCTGTTGGGTGTTGGTGCTCCAGCACACTGGTCAAGGTGCTGTTGGGTGTTGGTGCTCCACCACACTGGTCAAGGTGCTGTTGGGTGTTGGTGCTCCAGCACACTGGTCAAGGTGCTGTTGGGTGTTGGTGCTCCACCACACTGGTCAAGGTGCTGTTTTGGGTTGTGTCAGTTTGGATCAGTTGCTAGCACTCTTGCCTCTGGATTTGGAGGTTGTGGGTTCAAGCCCCAATCCAAGAGGTGAGCTTATTATCTAGATTGATACTCTAGTTCAGCACTGCTGCATTGTTGAAGGAATTGTTCTTGTAAGATGTTATTCCAGAGCCCTCTCTGCCTGTTCTGATGTTTTAGGTGGAACTATTTGAAGAAGTGCAGGGAGTTCTTCCAGTGTCCTGGGCAACATTCTTCCTTCAGTTAGCACCACCAAAAGCATGAACTAGTCATTCAGCTCAATCCTGTGGGATCTTACTGTGCGCAACATGACTGCCACCTTTGTCTGTATAACAGCAATCACTGTATTTCAAAGTAATTGATTATATGTGAAATGCTTTGAAACATTTGTGAGAAATAATGATAATGGGGATCTTTCTAATCGCATTTTCTCCTCTCAATTCAGAGTCTAAACAGCTACTGATTGAAGCTCATATGCAGCTGAAAGCAGATGAAAAGGCAAGGCTCTTGGAGAAGGTGAGTGTGTGAGATGTAGTGGTGGCATTTTGTGGAGAGCTTTCTATTGTATCCCTCACAGATGTTGCTGTTTTAAGTGGTGATAACTTGTGCGATTGCTGCACTGATGCAGTGTGTCACAGGAAGCTAGGTCAGGTGGATTGGGCCCACGTTCTTTACACAATGAGATTCCAACACTCTCCTGGCCAGCCTCCCATCTTCCACCTTCCATAAACTTGGAGCTCATCCAAAACTCTGCTGCCCGTATCCTAACTCATACCAAGTCCTGCTCATCCATCACCCCTGGGTTCGCTGACCTGCATTGGCTCCCAGTCCGGCAACACCTCGATTTTAAAATTCTCATTCTCGTGTTCAAATCCCTCCATGGCCTCGCCCCTCACTATCTCTGTACCCTCCTCCAGCCCTACAACCCTCCGAGATCTCGGAGTCAATCCTTAAAACCTACCTCTTTGACCCAGTTTTTAGTTACGTGTCCTAATTTTAAAAACATTTTTAAAATTAGTTTATGGGATGTGGGCGTCGCTGGCAAAGCCAGCATTTATTTCCCATCCCTAATTGCCCTTGAGAAGGTGGTGGTGAGCCGCCGCCTTGAACCGCTGCAGTCCGGGTGGTGAAGGTACTCCTACAGTGCTGTTAGGGAGGGAGTTCCAGGATTTTGACCCAGCGATGATGAAGGATCAGCGATATACTTCCAAGTCAGGATGGTGTGTGACTTGGAGGGGAACTTGGAGGTGGTGTTGTTCCCATGCGCCTGCTGCCCTTGTCCTTCTAGGTGGAAGAGGTCGCGGGTTTGGGAGGTGTTGCCGAAGAAGCCTTGACGAGTTGCTGCAGCGCATCTTGTAGATGGTACACACTGCAGCCACGGTACGCCGGTGATGGAGGGAGTGAATGTTTAAGGTGGTGGATGGGGTGCCAATCAAGCGGGCTGCTTTGTCCTGGATGGTATCGAACTTCTTGAGTGTTGTTGGAGCTGCACTCGTCCAGGCAAGTGGAGAGTATTCCATCACACTCCTTACTTGTGCTTTGTAGATGGTGGAAAGGCTTTGGGGAGTCAGGAGGTGAGACACTCGCCGTAGGATACCTAGCCTCTGACCTGCTCTTGTTGCCACAGTATTTACGTGGCTGGTCCAGTTAAGTTTCTGGTCAATGGTGACCCCCAGGATGGTGATGGGGAGGGGGATTCGGGAATGGTAATGCCGTTGAATGTCAAGGGGAGGTGGTTAGACTCTCGCTTGTTGGAGATAGTCATTGCCTGGCACTTCTGTGGCGTGAATGTTACCTGCCATTTATCAGCCCAAGCCTGAATGTTGTCCAGGTCTTGGTGCATGCGGGCATGGACTGCTTCATTATCTGAGGAGTTGTGAATGGCGCTGAACACTGTGCAGTCATCAGCGAACATCCCCATTTCTGACCTTATGTTGGAGGGAAGGTCATTGATGAAGCAGCTGAAGATGTTTGGGCCGAGGACACTGCCCTGAGGAACTCCTGCAGCGATGTCCTGGGGCTGTGATGATTCACCTTCAACCACCACAATCATCTTCCTTTGTGTTAGGTATGACTCCAGCCAGTGGAGCGTTTTCCCCCCGATTCCCATTGACTTCAGTTTTACTAGGGCTCCTTGATGCCACACTCGGTCAAATGCTGCTTTGATGTCAAGGGCAGTCACTATCATCTCACCTCTGGAATTCAGCTCTTTTGTCCATGTTTGGACCAAGGCTGTAATGAGGTCTGGAGCCAAGTGGTTTCGGCGGAACCCAAACTGGGCATCAGTGAGCAGGTTATTGGTGATTAAGTGCTGCTTGATAGCACTGTCGATGACACCTTCCATCACTTTGCTGATGATTAGACTGATGGGCAGTAATTGGCCAGGTTGGATTTGTTCTGCTTTTTGTGGACAGGACATACCTGGGCAGTTTTCCACATTGTCGGATAGATGCCAGTGTTGTAGCTGTACTGGAACAGCTTGGCTACAGGCGTGGCTAGTTCTGGAACACAAGTCTTCAGCACGATAGCCGGGATGTTGTCGGGGCCCATAGCCTTTGCTGTATCCAGTGCGCTCAGCCGTTTCTTGATAGCACGTGGAGTGAATCAAATTGGCTGAAGACTGGCTTCTGTGATGGTGGGGACCTCAGGAGTAGGCCGATATGGATCATCCACTCGGCACTTCTGGCTGAAGATGGTTGCAAACGCTTCAGCCTTGTCTTTGGCACTCACGTGCTGGGCTCCACCATCATTGAGGATGGGGATATTCATGGAGCCTCCTCCTCACGTTAATTGTTTAATGGTCCACCACCATTCACGACTGGATGTGGCAGGACTGTAGAGCTTTGATCTGATCCGTTGATTGTGAGATCGCTTAGTTCTGTCTATAGCATGCTGCTTCCGCTTTTTAGCATGTATGTAGTCCTGTGTTGCAGCTTTCTCAGGTTGGCACCTCATTTTTAGGTACGCCTGGTGCTGCTCCTGGCATGCTCTTCTACACTCCTTATTGAACCAGGGTTGGTCCCCTGGCTTGATGGTAATGGTAGAGTGAGGGATATGCCGGGCCATGAGGTTACAGATTGTGGTGGAATACAATTCTGCTGCTGCTGATGGCCCACAGCGCCTCATGGATGTCCAGTTTTGAGCTGCTAGATCTGTTCTGAATCTATCCCATTTAGCATGGTGGTAGTGCCACACAACACGATGGAGGGTGTCCTCAATGTGAAGACGGGACTTCGTCTCCACAATGACTGTGCGGTGGTCACTGCTACCAATACTGTCATGGACAGATGCATCTGCGACAGGTAGATTGGTGAGGACGAGGTCAAGTAGATTTTTCCCTCATGTTGGTTCTCTCACCACCTGTCGCAGGTTCAGACTGGCAGTTATGTCCTTCAGGACTCGGCCAGCTCGGTCAGTAGTGGTTCTACCAAGCATTGAAGTCCCCCACCCAGAGTACGTTTTGTGCCCTTTCTACTCTCAGTGCTTCTTCCAAGAGGTGTTCAACATGGAGGAGTACTGATTCATCAGCTGAGGGAGGGCGGTAGGTGGTAATCAGCAGGAGGTTTCCTTGCCCATGCTTGACCTGAAGCCATGAGACTTAATGGGGTCTGGAGTCAATGTTGAGGATTCCCAGGGCCACTCCTTCCCGACTGTATACCACTGTGCCGCCACCCCTGGTGGGTCTATCCTGCCAGTGGGACAGGACATACCCAGGGATGGTGATGGAGGAGTTTGGGACATTGGCTGAAAGGTATGATTCTGTGAATATGACTATGTCAGGCTGTTGCTTGATTAGTCTGTGGGACAGCTCTCCCAATTTTGGCACAAGCCCCCAGATGTTGGTGAGGAGGACTTTGCAGGGTTGACTGGGCTGGGTGTGCCCTTGCCGTGTCTGTAGTCGGTGCCGAGGTCGATGCCGGGTGGTCCATCCGGTTTCATTCT
Organism: Squalus acanthias; assembly: GCA_030390025.1. Taxonomy (NCBI): domain Eukaryota; kingdom Metazoa; phylum Chordata; class Chondrichthyes; order Squaliformes; family Squalidae; genus Squalus; species Squalus acanthias. The sequence goes on along the minus strand of CM059445.1, from coordinate 63,920,334 downwards.
TATTATTGTGTTTCATAGCGGTTTGTTACAACTGAGTGGCTTGCTAGGCCATTTCAGACGGCAGTTAAGAGTGAACCACATTACTGTGGGTCTGGAATCACATATAGGCCAGACCGGGTAAGGACGGCAGATTTCCTTCCCTAAAGGACATTAGTGAACCAGATGGGTTTTTACGATAATCCGATAGTTTCATGGATTCCATTACATAGAAACATAGAAACATAGAATCTAGGAGCAGGAGTAGGCCATTCGGCCCGTCGAGCCTGTTCCACCATTCAATACGATCATGGCTGATCATCCAAATCCAGTACCCTGTCCCTGCTTTAATCCCCACAGTACACATATCCCACACTACCCCCGTAACCCCACATATTTAATCCCCCCTAACACTAAGGGTCAATTTATCATAGCCAAATCAACCTAACCCGCACATTACTGATACTAGCTTTTCTTTTATTCCAGATTTATTTAACTAACTGAATTTAAATTCCCCAGCTGCCGTGGTGGGATTTGAACTCACGTCTCTGGATCATTAGTCCAGGCCTCTTTCTCCTTCTTTGTCTGATTACGCTCCTGTGAAGCGCCTTGGGATGTTTTACTACGTTAAAAGCGCGATGTAAATGCAAGTTGTTGCTGATCCTCTTCCCGGCCTGCACCAGCAGGGGGAGGTACAGAGCAGTGGCCAATGATCTTTGCTGGTGCAGTAAGGGCATATTGCACAAAGGCACAATGCTGTGGTACAATAGTGAGAGTTTTACTTAGTATCAAATTGTGCTGTAAGCTGTTCTGAAAATACTTTGACAGTGGGTGCTCGAAATCTGAAAATGTTCCACTCCCCAGTACTGACACGACTCACCTTGATGATCAGAAAATCCACTTGGGTGGGGAAGAGGGAAGGAGGAAATGGGAAGAGAGTTCCGGAGCTTGTAGCCATTAGCAAGTTTCCCTGTTTGTACGTGGCCTTTTCTCCGCAGGAGGTGACGTTTGTGTTGGCTGCTAGATCCAGACAGTAATTCCCACACAGACCTTAAGCCCAGTGGCCTGTCTCTGTGTGAAGGCTCATCTGTCATCCTCTGTATCGACACTGCACTGAAAGGTTTATCAGTCACATGTAAATTATGGAGCTGTTTCTCTGAACCAGCTTCTTCTCTTTCAATTCATCACTGTGAAAATAAAAAGGAGTAATGGAGGTTTTATAATGATTTATTTGCTCAACTCCTCATTAATTTTGTCTGTGTATGTCCATTAACTATTATCTCTTAACTTAACCATTTAACTCTTCATAAGTTCCTCAGCATGTTACAAACATATGAACAATGACTGACAGGTAAAGACCCTCTGGTCCATCCAGCCTGTCCCACACAATTGTGATGCCTTGTGTATCACAATATATACACTCCATCCCACCCAAAAACTATGTGATCTCCTGTGAAAGGCGAAAAACCAGATAAAACCCAGGCCAATTTGGGGGAAAAATCTGGGAAATTGCTCTCTGACCCCCCTAGGCGATTGAAACTAGTCCAGGAGATCACTCCGGCCCTGAATTCCCTGCAGTACCTACCTTTTGTAAGAGGTGATCTCTGCCCCAGCCAGAAATTGGTCCAGCTCTCGCTTGAAGGAATTCAGCGAATTGGCGTCCACCACATGAGCCACTGCCTGTTCCGAGCCACTGCCTGTTCCAGAGCAATGTTCCCTCTAATTTTTTTCCCCCTTAGGGGGAATATTGTTCCAGAGGCCCACTATTCTCTGTGAAAAGAACCACCTCCTGACATCTAACCTAGTTCTGGCCTTATACAACTTAAAATTGTGACCTCTGGTCCTCCCTAACCTATTTAATTGAAACAAACTGTAAACTGGAACACAATCCCCCTTCATCATCTTATAAACCTGTCACAGTACGTTGAATTGTCTCCAATCCTCAGATTGCTGTACCCGTTCTGTAACATATGCACACTTTGCAGCAGGAGACTAGGTCTCCGACTCACTGGAAACTAATTATACAGATGCTTTACAGTTCAATTCTTTCCTTTCAAATTCCTAACACACAGCCTGAAGAAGTGGGCAGGGTGGCCGTTGCTTACTTTAAGCCCTGATGGTGGCACAGAAGCTCAACAAGGCAATTAACATCCTCCACTGCAGCAATGCAGGAATTAAATCAGCTACCGTGCATGTGAGTCAATTGGGATCAATAGGAATAATCTGGTGTTCCCTCACCATCACACTGGGGAGGATTTTGATGAGATTGTCCATTTAATCCCAGCTCTTTTTTAAATTAATTAAAAAGAATTGGATTTCACTGCTAATCATTAAATGGAAAACTCAAGAGAGCTGATTTAACATTTAATTGCAACAGCAGGCATTGAGCTGTTCCTCTGTTCACTTTGTTTGAATACATTAAAGGTCTAATTCTTGACCTTCGACGCCTCCATCAATTCCAAGTCAGGTAATGTATTTGTTCAATTGTCTCCAAGTGCTGGTTTGGCTTCCTGGTTATTCAGATGCCATCACATTTTGATCCATAGCTGCTGTATGAGTAAAACTGCGTCGAGGTTCCTCTGCTCCTAAAATGTGACACCACTTCTGCATCTTCAATCTAGAACATCAGAATTTTTAGAAACAGGAAAAGCCCCAATGAGCCTGTCTCTTTTTCACAGATAAACCCCACCTTCAAATGTCAGCTTGGCTCAATGATAGCACTTTCATTTCTGAGTCAGTAGGTCGTGGGTTCAAGCACCGCTCCAACACTGAAGCTCATAATCTAATATGACACTTGATGCACTGAGGGAGTGCTGCACTGTCAGAGATGCTGTCTTTTGGTAAGCTGTTAAACCGAAGCCTGGTCTGTCTGTTTGGGTGGATGTAAAAGATTGTATTTAAAGAAGAGCAGGGGAGTTCTTCTGGTGTCCTGGACAATCCCTCAATCTGCACCACCAAAACAGATTAAATGGTGGATTTATCTCATTGCTGTTTATGAGAGCTTACTCTGCACAAACTGGTTGCTGCATTTCCTACATAATAACAGTGACTACGCTTCAAAAGTAATTAATTGGCTGTAAAGTGCTTTGGTACGTCCTGAGTTTCTGAAAGATGTCATATAAATACAAGTTCTTTCTTTGTTTACCTGCCTGTTCACCATATTGTTCAATTGCGTTTATCTCCAGGAATGCATCTAATTGTCTCTTAAAGTTGTTCATAGTGTCTGCTTCAAGTTCCTTCCTTGGTAACTTATTCTGCAATTCTATTACCATTTGTGTGAGAAAATTCAAGCTGCCTTACCTTCTTACTCCTTTCCGTGACCATCTCCAGTTACACAACGAGCGCCTGGCTGGAGGATTTGATTTCTCTCGATCATTTGTTGAGAGCGGATGCCATGGCATCCCACTTGATACAAACATCAAAGGCTCCGGTGGACAAAGAATTTTGATGCCAGGTGAAGCGGCAGCTTTCAACAAACTTGATGGTGGTACCAAGATCGTCAACGATGTCTGATCCATTCACCTTGGACGAACACAGCCCTGTCGACAACCAAATCTGGAAAAGCTGCTGGTCCAGATGGTGTTTACCCAGAATTCCTAAAAGCACTAGGACCCAAAGCGAAGAGATGGTTGACCTCCTCCTTCTCCGAGGTTCTGGCAACTGGTAAAATTCCACCTATTTTGAGGGAGACTAAAATAATTGCCCTCCTGAAGCAGGGGAAGAATGCTTGTGAAGTTTCCAGCTACTGCCCGATCTCCTTACTTTGCACTTATTATAAAGTGCTGGAGAGGCTACTACTCCACAGACTAGCCCCCATCATCGAGCCAACCATTCCTAAGGAGCAAATGGGCTTTCGGAGCGGCCATAACTGCTGCAACCAAGTGGGAGCTTTAACAACACACATCAAACCAGGCTTCCAGCGCCAGCTCCAGACCGCCGGAGCACTCGTGGACCTGTCAGCGGCATACGACACAGTATGGAAGCATGGACTGCTTTTCAAGCTCTCCACCATTTTACCCTGCAGAACAACGATCCATCTTCTTAACTCCATGTTTAGCAACCAACGCTTCCGTGTGTACTCTGGCACCCAGAAGAGCAGATTTAGGACATTGAACAACGGACTCCCACAGGGTTCTGTCCTGGCACCTATGTTCAACGTTTACACCAGTGACCTGCCCGAAACAGAGTCCCGCAAGTTCATATACGCTGATGACATTGCCTTGACCACACAAAACATGAATCTGTCCATCACCGAAGAGACCCTAACCAGTGATTTACAGAGGATGCAGGCCTACTTCCGCCGATAGCAACTTCGGCCAAACCCGCAAAAGACCATCACCTTGACATTCCACCTCAACACCCATCAAGCAAACCAAGCTTTGAAAGTCTCCTTTTGCGGCGCAGAGGTAAACCATGCCAAAAAACCTTTGTATTTAGGAGTCACGCTTGATCGTACCCTATCGTACAGACAACATTTCCAGAACCTTGGGAAGAAACTAAAGAGTAGGGTCAACCTGATCCAGAAACTCGCCGATACGCTTTTATCGACACCAACACCTTGGCTGCCCGTGCTTGCAAACATCGCACCACCACACCTACGCCGCGAATATGCAGTCTCCAGAGAATACAACTGCTACACCAGCAAAGATATGCCGAATCAGGCCAACTTGAACAACCTACCACCAACCCCTCTCAAATATACAAGGCTATTTTGGACCGTCGCCAAAGCCCTTCAGCGATCTCCCCTCAGCCTTGATGACCGATGGCGAAATGCTTGGAAGAACCGCGACATACGGATTGGATTCCTTTTAGAGGATCCCACAGTACAACCTGAAGGATCAAACCTTCCTCGCAAACAGTGGACAACCACCAACCGCCTCAGAACTGGTCATGGTAGATGCTGCCGCCTTCTCCATAGATGGAAGATTAAAGCATCCCCATCATGCGACTGTGGAGCTCCTGATCAGACCCTGGAGCACATCATTGAGCACTGCCCTCAGAGGAAATTTACAGGCAGCCTGCAAGATATCCATACTGTTACACCAGAAGCTTTGGCCTGGATATCCAACTTAGATATTGACATTTGATTTGCTTTGCTACTACCATACGAAAGAAGAAGATTGGCTGGAAAAGGTTTACACCCAGTGAAAGCCCTTGGGTTTCCACTCCCCAAATGTGTGCGCAGTAGAGAAGAGTTAAGTTAATTTAAGGGTTTGGAGTTATTATTGCTGATCTTTGAGTAGTTTTATTACTGTAATGTAAGTGCTTATTTCAGTGTCACAGGCCGCGATTTTGTAAAAGGATGCGGCTTGGGAGCGGGTCAGGTGGTTTCCAGCTTCCAGTCCTGCCCCCAACTGCATCCGGCCCACGGATGTGATTTTACGTTGATTGACCTTGTTAAGCCCACCCTGCGGGCTTGCTGGCCAATTAAGAGGAAGCCAGTCACATGACATCATTTGATGACGCATCATCTGCCGGTTTTCTTAAAGGGACCACGCACAATTTTTGTTTGACAGCTCATTTCTCAGTGCTTGACAGCATTGAGGTGCTTCAAACACTGACAATCACTGTACAAAGGTGAGATCTTGCACCCAGGCTCTCCAATGACTCCCTCCATAGGCTGGAACAGATGGAAGCTGCAGGTGAGGTGACAGAAGCAATCTGTCACTGGTGAGAGAGATTCTCCCACTGAGGTGGCACTGGACATGGATTTCAAAACTTGTTACCTAAAGAAATGTGTAAATGCATTAAAATGAATTTTCCAACATTTTCTTACCTCTGAGACTCACCAGTGCACCACTGGATCCTTCACACCACTTCTGCAGCTGTCATCAACCAGAAACATTACAGCAGACTCACAACACACCACACTTACCTGGCGTGGTGTCCGGACGTTGGGAAACCCGAGGCAGAAGCAGCAAAATTGAAAAAGAGCCTGTCAACTACTCTCAAGTACCTGTTAACAGGCAGGTAAGTGGCTTTAATCCTCTTCCCGCCGCTAGGTGTTGGGTCCATGTGCAAATCGCGGACCTGACACTTGGGAAAATTGTTTGGAGGCGGGTTGACGGCGGAATCGGAACCCGCTGTCAATCAAAATGATTTTAACCCTTGACCCGCCTCCAAACCTGCCCTCTCAGTGCCGATAAAATCGCGGCCACAGTGTTTGAGCTGAAACTGAAAGTGGTTGGCCCAGCAGGACAGAGGTGTCTGTGAATCTCCAGGCAGTGAAAGAGTTGAATCTCACTGCTCCCTGGCTGGTCCCAATTCACCCAGTGGACTTCACAAAAACAAAATATTTCTTATGCAAGTTGCAGCATCTGTAAACTTTAACCTCCTGACCTTCTGTCTCTTGTGAGATTCATCTAAGTGATACATTATTTATTTTGAACAATTCCTTGTAGCAGTGGGACCATGACTAAAATAACGGAGACATTTCAGCGCAGCACGAGCTGAAAGAAAGTTATGGAAAAATAAAAGAAAGAAAGACTTTCATTTCTACAGCGCCTTTCACGATCTCAGGATGTCCCATAGCGCTTCACAGCCAATGAAGTACTTTTTGAAGTGTAGTCACTTTTGTAATGTAGGAAACACGGCAAACAATTTGCACACGGCAAGCTCCCACAAACAGCAATGAGATAACGACCAGATAATCTGTTTTAGGTATTGATTGAGGGATAAATATTGGCCAGGACACCGGGAGAACTCACCTGCTCTTCTTCGAGTAGTGCCATGAAATCTTTTACATTCATGAGAGGGCAGATGGGGTCTCGGTTTATTGCTTCATTCGAAAGACAGCACCTCCGGCAGTGCAGTGCCCCCTCAGTACTACCTCCTTTATGTGCTCAAATTGCTGGAATGAGACTTGAACCCACAACCTTCTGACTCAGGCGAGAGCGCTACCACCAGGCCAAGGCTGACACTGATCTTGCATTAAAATCTTCAAATAAAAATTGGTCCGAATTCAGCCTGAAGTAATGTGTGAAGATCTCCTCTGCGAACTGCTAATAAGACTCTCATTGAAAAATTACATTAAAAAAAATTGTTTTATGGAACAACATTTTCTGGAATTGTTACATTGAAGAGCAGTCCTGATGGTGATGCTTATCCTCTAACACATTACACACTGAATATAAAACATAGTGATATTCCAGGCTGCGAGTGATCCAGGGAATAGAGCTGCAGAGGAAGCAAGCAGTTCGCAGGAAGCATTTGACAGGAACTCTGTCGGATTCCTCCGTCATCGCTGCTTGTTCTCAAGCCGCTGCAGCATGCTCTCCTAGACACAGAGCCTGGTCCTCTTCCTCTGAGAAACTGCCTATGGTTTTTAAGCTGTTTCCGGCAGAAACTGGAAAGTGACTGGGGAATGGAACGCTGGTGGCTGCAGTCAAGTAGATAAGAGAACTTGTGCTTATCTCCATGTGTGGCTGGGATCCAAGCAGCTTGCGAGCACTTTAAAGCATAAGCAGAGATAAACAGGCTTCTAGCCATGTCATGCCAGCTGGCTGTCTTAGGCTGGTCTTGTTTTTATTTCTCCAAACAAAACTAACTTTGGTTTGAGAGTTTGATGCTTTTTGTTCTCCGATTTCCACCCCCAGATTTTCCCCCTCCTTTCCTGTTGCCACCTTCTCATACAGTCGTACGGTCCCACTGATGCTGTTAGCCCTCCAGCATCCAGCTCAAGTGGCTGCTTTTCAGGTGCGTATTCCTGATGGTGAGTGCCGGAAGGCTATTTGACTGCAAGGGAATCACAGCCCACACTGGGCCTGTCCTCACCGACATCAGCAAGTGGACTTTCCAGCAGGGATTGCTGGATAGCAATCAGGAGCAGGAACCCCAGCTGCTTTTCCTTCCTAAGCTCAGAGGCACTGTCATGGCTGACATCAACTCACCTAAGCAAAGACTGCGGCTCGAACCTGCGGCCTTCTGATCTGCTTGTCTCAATAGCACACAAGGTTGTACATTTACATGAAGCTACCCTGTTTATTTCATACAGAGAGCCTAGTGTTGGTAAGGTAGACCAGTGACAGTGGCATATTAGTGTGGCTACTCCAGGAAGAGGTAGGCTGCGAGTTCCCTATCTTGGCTGGGTTGTGAGAGGGAGGCCAGATGTGTAGAATGGAGGCTAGGCTGGAAAATCAAATGCTCGTGAATACCAGTCCCTAGCAGTCAGTTGTAGAGACAGTTGTAGGTAAAGCCCTGCAAGGACATTGGCCAAGCCATGTGGGGAGCAGCATGTGACGCACATACCCAGAGAAACACAGAAAGTAGGGGACGATAAAAACAAATGAAACAGAAAACCTACGTACTGTCCATCTGCTGCTGTTGGCACTATTGTATATAAACCTGCAGTGATCGCCAACGGGTGGAACAAGGTCTTTTTTTTAAGAAACATTTTATTTCATCTCCGTATAGTGTACACAGCTAAAATACAAACCCTACATAGGGCCTGAGATTAACAGAACTCCCAACATCGTCAGGAAAATATTGGTCATGATCACGTTGCTGTTTGTGGGAGCTTGCTGTGTGCAAATTGGCTGCTGCGTTTCCCACATTACAACAGTGACTGCACTTCAAAAGTACGTCATTGGCTGTGACGCACTTTGGGACGTCCCGATGTGGTGAAAGGCGCTGTTTTGTAATTCCTACACTCTTTACTGGTTGCACACCTTGGCCGCGATTTCGCCTACCTGGGCGGCTTTATGGCGGGAGAGGTGGCGACCCCGCTGCTGCGTTGATCCCGCTGAAAAATAAGATCTTCCCATAATGGGTCTTGTTAAGCCCGCCCTGCGCGTTTCCCGACCCAATTAAAAGGTGCGGGTCTGGTGATGTCAGCGGATGACGTGATTCTTGCCGGTATATTTAAAGGGGCCATGGCCCCATTTGCAGTCAGTTGTAATTTCACTTAATTCAGTGCTGTCAGTGTGTGTAGGTGTGCACAATGTGCTCCCATCGCCAAAGAGCAGCGCCTCGCTTCAGTGAGGACTCGCTCCATCATCTTGTGGAGGGAGTGAGAGCACATAGGGAGGTTCTCTTCCCTACTGATGGTAGGAAGAGGCCTCCCCAGCAGACGAAGGCAGCGTGGCTGCAGATTGCGCAGGAGGTGACAAGCATGTCAGTGGTCGTTCGGACTTGAGTGCAGTGCCGCAAGAGGTTTTATGATCTTCTAAGATCAGGAAAAGTGAGTATAAAGCCACACTTACCTTGATGCTGCTGTGCCTGTCATCACATCCCCACCACTCTGCATTGCCATCCCTACTCCTGCACAACGTTACTCAGCCCAACATCCCTTGGACCTTCATCCATCCCTCTCTCTCTATCTACATTATCAGGTCCCCATCTTACTATGCACCCCTCACACTCAGCCTTATCGTAATGCAATGACATCAACTAACAACACAAAAGGAGGCAACTTGGTATTGGCACCCCACTGCATCATATTTTCCCTCTAAAGATTTAACCCATCCATTCTTTACACTCATTCCATCACTCTCACTCAACCTTCTCTTCTTTCCCTCCTTGCAGGAAAAGAGAGCCTACAATAAGAGGGAGAGGGAGAGAACAGGAGGAGGACCTCAAGTCATGGCCTATCTGACCACTGCAGAGGAGGCAGCACTGGATATCGCAAGCCTGGTCGACCAGCCGGAAGTGGGGGATGGAGAGAGGGGCTCATTAGAAGAACCAGGTGACAACATTTTTTTCCATACACTTGCATGGCTTTCATCAGTCACTTATATGGGGTCTGATATCAACAGAAAATGAATGCTGTTCATGTGTATAACAGTATGTGTCGGCAGTCAACATCTCATATCTCTAACAGATGTCTTTAATCTCCCACAGGTCCATCAAGAGCCCCCCCCCCCTCACTGTACAGGAGGAACAGCAAGAAGACTCCTCAGAGGAGCCTCCTGCCTCTGAGGGCGCAGCGTCACTTCATACAAGGCGAGCCAGCACCAGCGCAGAGACGCACATCTCGGTGGGTCCGTCGCGAGATAGAGTAGTGTTGTCACCTGGTGTATTACACATCACAGGTGAGCAAGAGCAGACGGTGGAGACAGTGACAGTGGAGACTCCTCGTCGGAGGGTGCAAGAGTCTCCTCGCTCTGCTCAGCTGCATGCAGATGCTGCACCTCGGGGGTCATCCAGGAAGAGGGCGACCCTGGAGCTGCAGGAACAAGTGCAGGAGGCTCTGACAGGTTTCCTGACCACGGTGACTGTGAGTGTGCAGAGAATGGAGGAGTCCATCTCAAACATGAGCACCACCATGGCGCATTCACTGGCAACTATAGCTTCCTCCATGGATAGCATGGCCACCTGCATGGAGGAGATAATGCACCAGTCTCATGAGAACACAGTTTCACTTCAAAGTAGTTGGGCATCTATGGAGGAGAGAAACCAGAGGCTCATAGTCATCCTTTCTAGAAGGGGTGTCAGTATAGACGAGGGCTCTCATGGCCTCACTAAAGTGCAGCAAGGTGCTCTCAAGCTACTAGCTGGCAAGGAAGTGCGGGCGGCCCATGAGAGGGATGATGGTGGGAGGGGACATGGAAGTGGGGACTCCTCTCCAAGTGCTCAGACTTTCACAATGTTTACCAACCCCTCGGTCAGAGCTCCAGATGCCTCCCCGGACAGTGATAGCTGAGTCTGCTCTTGTGCAGTTGCAGGAGGAGCCGACTTTGGCGGGGCCCTCACAGGCTCCAAAACTCAGAGGACGACCGCCAAAGGCGTCTAAGCAGGCGCAGCAGGGAGTCGAGGAGGCTGCATCTACCTCTGCTGAAGCCATAGGGTTAGCACCATGTCGAAGCACTCGGAAAAGAAAGCTGCCACACAAATAGTCACAAGGGTAGTCACACGGGTGTGTTTTTCATTATAAATGTGACGTTGAAATTCTATGATGTAGCTGTAATAAAGCATGCATTTTTTAAACTTTACAGTCCTTGCCAAATGTGAGTGCTCAAATGGAAGTGGCAGAGTGAACGGCCAGGGCTCATTTGACCTCCACCAATGGTGGTGAGAGTGAAAAGAATGGAATGGTCATTGTTGGACTTCTCTGTGATGTTGGTGTGGGTTGATGCCAACCTGCGTATGGCTGTGCCAGACACATGTCTGAGCTTTTAAAGTTATGTAAATGTGCCATTGATTAGGGCATCCCTGGCATCACAGGCAGCAATGTGGTCACATACTGCTCGCAATGGCACCTCCAGGTCATCCTCATCTTCGTTTTCAAAGTCATGTTGCTCCTCCTCCTCAGAGGATGTGCGCTCTGTGCCATCTTCCTCATCCAGCGCTAATCCTTGCTACTACGCTATGTTGTGCAGGGCGCAGCAGACCACAATGATTCTGGAGACCCTGGCTGGTGCGTACTGAAGGGCTCCTCCAGTCGAGGCATCTGAAGCGCATTTTGAGCAAGCCTATTGTCTGCTCAATGACACTTCTCGTGGAGATGTGGCGTTGATAATAATGTCCCTCAGCCTCGTTTGTTGGCCTCCTCAAAGGTGTCATGAGCCATGTCTTCAGGGGATAGCCCTTGTCTCCAAGCAGCCAGCCAGAAAGACTGTTTGGCAGTGCGAAGAGCTCATAGAATCATAGAATCACAGAAAGTTACAGCACGGAAGCAGGCCATTTCGGCCCATTGTGTCCGCGCTGGCCAACAAAGAGCTATCCAGCGTAATCCCACTTCCCAGCTCTTGGTCCGTAGCCCTGCAGGTTAGAGCATCCCAAGTGCACATCCAAGTACTTTTTAAATGTGGTTAGGGTTCCTGCCTCTACCACCCTTTCAGGCAGTGAGTTTCAGACCCCCACAACCCTCTGAGTGAAGAAATTTCCCCTCAAATCCCCTCTAAACCTTCCACCAATTATTTTAAATCTGTGCCCCCTGGTTTTTGACCCCTCTGCTAATGGAAATAGGTCCTTTCTATCCACTTTATCTATGCCCCTCATAATTTTATACACCTCAATAAGGTCTCCCCTCAGCCTCCTCTGTTCCAAGGAAAACAGACCCAGCCTATCCAGTCTTTCCTCATAGCTAAGATTCTCTACTCCCGGCAACATCCTTGTAAATCTCCTCTGTAACCTCTCTAGTGCAATCACACCTTTCCTGTAATGTGGTGACCAGAACTGGACGCAGTACTCCAGCTGAGGCCTAACTAGTGTTTTATACAGTTGAAGCATAACCCCCCTGCTCTTGTATTCTATGCCACGGCTAATAAAGGCAAGCATTCCGTATGCCTTCTTAACCACCTTATCTACCTGGCCTGCTACCTTCAGGGATCTGTGCACATCTACTCCAAGGTCCCTTTGTTCCTCTACACTACTCAGTGTCCTACCATTTAATGTGTATTCCCTTTCCTTGTTAGCCCTCCCCAAATGCATTACCTCACACTTCTCCGGATTGAATTCCATTTGCCATTGTTCTGCCCACCTGACCAATTTATTGATATCTTCCTGCAGTCTACAGCTTCCTTCTTCAGTATCAACCACACAGCTGATTTTAGTATCATCTGCAAACTTCTTAATCATACCCCCTATATTCAAGTCTAGATCACTGATATATACCACAAAAAGCAAGGGACCTAGTACTGAGCCCTGTGGAACCCCACTGGAAACAGCCTTCCAGTCACAAAAACACCCATCAACCATTACCCTCTGCTTCCTGTCTCCGAGCCAGTTTTGAATCCAACTTGACACTTTGCCCTGGATCCCATGAGCTTTTAACTTCGTGACCAGTCTGCCATGTGGAACCTTATCAAAAGCCTTGCTAAAGTCCATATACACTACATCAAACACACTACCCTCATCTACCCTCCTTGTTACCTCCTCAAAAAATTCAATCACGTTTGTCAGACACGACCTTCCCTTAACAAATCCGTGCTGACTATCCTTGATTAATCCGTGTCTTTCTAAATGAAGATTTATCCTGTCCTTCAGAATTCTTTCCAATAATTTTCCCACCACTGAGGTTAGGCTGACTGGCCTGTAATTATTCAGTCTATCCTTTTCTCCCTTTTTAAACAAGGGTATCACATTAGCAGTCCTCTGGCACCACATCTGAAGCCAGAGAGGATTGAAAAATGACGGTCAGGGCCTCTGCTATTTCCTCTTTTGCTTTGCTTAACAGCTGAGGGACAGTGGACTGGCGCAGGATGTACGAGTCATGGCAGCTGCCAGGGAACTTGGCGCACACATGGATGATAATCTTCCTATGGTTGCAAACCAGCTGCACGTTGACGGAGTGGAACCCCTTGCGATTGACAAATACTATTGGGTTCTGATGGAGTGCTCTGATGGCCACATGTGTGCAGTCGATGATGCCCTGCACCCGTGGGAAGCCAGCCATAGCTGCAAAGCTGAGCGCCCGCTCATTGACACTGCCTTTATCACTTGCAAAGTGGATATAATTTGTGGACTTGTTAAAGAGGGCATCAGTGACCTGTGTGATGCATCTGTGGGCGGCCGACTGTGAGATGCCGGAAATGTTTGCTGCAGATGCCTGGAAGGAGCCTGAGGTGAAGAAGTTGAGGGCAAGGGTGAATTCGACAGTCATTGGTAAGTGGTGTCCACCCCTTCCTCTGGGCTGCAGGTCTTGCTCCAGCAATGTGCAAATGTCGGTGACGACCTAGGGCGATAGCCTGAGCCTCCTTTGGCACTGCTGCTCTGTCATGTTGAGGAAGCTCATCCTCTGCCTGTATACCTTGTTTTGGGGGTATGGCCTCTGACACGGTGCAACCCTGCACTGATGCCCTGTGCAGCATCAGGTGGTTCCGGAGAAGGTTGGCGCTCTTGTTGTTGCTGCTGCTGGTGTGGCTGGTTCTGCTGCTGCTGCGGCTGATTGTCATCAGATTCAGAGGACCAAGGTGAGAGAGCATAAATTGTGCCCATTGTGATGTTATATAGGGCAGCTGAAGTTGAGATGACAGAAGCAATCTGTCTATGTTGAGATAGGTTGTTCCAAGGAGATGACAGTGGATAGAGCGATTACTCCAAACACTTCCAAATGGATAAAGCTCAAAAGTGTGTTCCAAATCCTGAAGGCTCCAGCTTCTAAGATTGGAAAGTGAACAGCTGTGAAATGGTAGCTTTTGTACCACTTTTGCAGCTGTCACCTTTTCTCAGCAATGGAGTCATTGAGAAGCCAACATACTTACCTGAGGTGATCCCTGCCTGCCGGGAACCTCGTGAAAAAGCTAGTAAAATGGTAAAATGCTGCTTAAGTACCTTTTAACAAGCTCTTAAGTATCTGAATTGGCTGACCAGCCGCTTGGTGTGGGTCTGTTCAGAGATGACAGACCAGACACTTGGAAAACTGACACTGAGGGTTGGGGATACCGACCCATTGTCAATCTTTTTGATTTTGACAGCGGACCGGCCTCTGAACCCGCACTCTGAGCGCTGGTAAAATTCCGGCTCTAAGTATTGAGCTCAGAGGCACACAGGGTAGGAGCTAAAAGGATTTGTGGAAAATACACGAGCAATTTGATTGGCTTCACTCTTGTTCTTTGCTGTCTGCCAGCTTGTGGTTTGCCACTGGTTTGTGAACACAAAATGTCAGTCCGCCAAGGGTGACAGATTTACATGTAGAAGAGTGTGGGGGAGATCTTGGTCTTTCCCGGCCGGGAGTTGAGCGTCGCCTGGGCTGAGCACAGAGAGGAAAATCTGGCGGGGAGCACCGTACGTCTCTTGCAGAACCCGCCACCATTTAATGGAAGGAAAAGTAGGCGGGTTCTGTTACTGGGTTGCGGGCCTCCCTCCTCCTCTCTGCTCACCCAAGGCGATGCTTAACGCCCAGGAGGTAAAGGCGGAAATCGACCCTGTGATGCCAGAAATGTGACGCGTTTTGATGTAGGTGATCTCCCGTGGGTTGTTCCTGGCGAGTCCAGGTGCGCTGTTTTAAAACAATCAGGTTGCTATGCTACATAATGCGCAAATTATCAGGGCCACTAAACTTGATGATTTAACAAGTCAAATTGCATTTTATTACTGAGCTGTGATTTGTTGAATATATGTTTCCTGCTATTCCATCGCCCTGCCTTTGCAGCATATATTGATACCTCTCTTCTAGAATAAATGGAAACACAAGGGGTTAATTTCCGTGGGGGGTTTCCTGCTCAAGCGCTGTCATGTCCGTGCCGCGGAAACTTCACAAAACGCTGTAAATGGCGTTTATTCATTTTTCCAGGATTGCCGTGGCTCCATCGCTGAAGTTATGGGGAAGAAGCGGGAGGTCGCCACGGAAATTCACCCCAAAATATCGAATGCACCCCTCCCAATTTATATATTTGTGACTCTGGTAAAACATTTCTGCATGTGCTGGGTTTTGGCACCCAGTGTCAGCCTTGAATATTCCTGGAGCTTCTCAGGGAAATTAATCTTCATTTATTATATCTGAAAAAAATTGGCATTGGTTTCATTTCCAGGCATTGATTATATTTTGTGTAAGACAATTCCAGCTATTGTCTTTTCGCTGTGTAACAAGCTGTCAGCCAACATATTGTCTCCATTTTACCTTCATGTGTAGGGAACATTTACAGGAGATGACACTGAAACACAACACAAGCCGTATAATATTGGATAGAAGTGAATTGGCAGCTCTGGTCCAGAATGTACTGTGCAGGTGGCACTGCGCCAGCTTATCTCCTGCAATGCCTGAACTCTGGGCCCTCCAACGCTTGCAGTCCCTTTGCAGATCAGATTTTCCAGGCACATGTCAGCAGATGCGTTGTGGGAAACGGGAAGTGTTGGTGTTGATTTGTGATGGGCTGCACTGGATCGTGCTGTGCACCGTGATGTGCCAGGAAGGCCTTGGCCTGTTGAAAGGTTTTCCATCAGAAAGATAAACTATTTAGACCCCTGTCAGCCTTTTGCAAAATTCTGCAACCTTTGAGAAGATAAGTAGACAGTAAATACTGTAATGACACAGGGGTACGACAAAATATAATACCTTCAGATATAATAAATGAAGAAATGCCTGGTTCACAGCTCTCATTCGAAGAGGCTGTACTTTACAATCTTTATCAGGAAACTCTTCCCACAAAGCAACCATTATACACCAGCATTACAGACTTTTTGTCGAACCTCAGTCTCAACCAATTTCTTCCAGGGCTGCTCTCAGGAATGCAGCACCATGGACAGCAACTTGGAGGCAATGCTTTGATTCCCCCAACAGGAGTTGCTGATTTCAGTCATGTCTCTGTGGGCAGGTGGCAAGTGGAGGCTGAGTACTTCACAGGAAGAGGAAGGAAAAACTGTAAGACCAATAGTTCTTTCTTATAAGGGCCTTTTCACTTGCTGTATGGAACCTGGGACAGTGTTGCCTCCTTTGCCTTATTTTGCTAGAGAGTAAGAAAAAAATAAAGAGGGAACAGCACTCAGTCGCAGCTTGGTCAACATCCCATAGCCAGGTAGAATGTCAATGGAGGCCCAGGAATGCATGGAGCTGCACGTATGCTGGAGTCACAGTGGAGGGAAGGTGGGCTACAGGTTACCTTCAGGATGTGCTATGAGCATTGCTTGTTCGTACAGTACACAACAACAACAACTTGTATTTATATAGCGCCTTTAACATAGTAAAACATCCCAAGGCACTTCACAGGAGTATTATAAGACAAAAAAATTGACACCGAGCCACATAAGAAATTAGGACAGTTGACCAAAAGCTTGGTCAAAGAGGTAGGTTTTAAGGAGCATCTTAAAGGAGGGTAGAGAGGTGGAAAGGTTTACAGAGGGAGTTCCAGAGCTTAGGGCTGAGGCAGCTGAAGGCACGGCCACCAATGGTTGAGCGATTATAATCAGGGATGCTCAAGAGGGCGGAATTTGAGGAGCGCAGATATCTCAGGGGGTTGTGGGGCTGAAGGAGATTACAGAGATAGGGAGGGGCGAGGCCATGGAGGGATTTGAAAACAAGGATGAGAATTGTGAAATCGAGGCATTGCTTAACCGGGAGCCAATGTGAGTCAGCGAGCACAGGGGTGATGGGCAAACGGGACTTGGTGCAAGTTAGGACACGGGCAGCCGAGTTTTGGATGACCTCAACATATAAAAGCTGGCACAAGTCCACATAACCTACGTGCGTAGCATATTGAACCCGTGTTAGTTTCACAGAAGATATGCACTATTTATACACTGCTGTGTTAATTGATAGCAGCACTTTCACCACATTGCAGCTTGAACTGTCTACAAGTCAACTTCATCCCACCACAGGACCTCAGACTTTAACTTTGAACTCTTTCATATGATCTCCTCCCTGTCCTCTGTTGTAAACAGAACATGTCTCTCCTAATCTCTGCCATGCCTATCTAATCTGAAATCCTGCTGTGTTGATTCATATGTGCATTTTGGCTGCTGCTTCCAGGCCTGTTACTTCTAACTCCTTTTTTTCCTCATGGTCTCTCTCCAGTCCTCCTCCGCTATCTCCTCTCCTTCCTATCATGCCGCCTTTCAATTCTTTCCTCTTGGATACTTTGAACCCCCTATCCCCACCCTAACCCATCACTACTCTGCCTTCCTACTCTCCTGCTGCTTTCCTAGGCTTGAATCCCCCTTGAATAAGCCCACAACTACCCTCTATGCCTCTCTTGGCATTCTGTAAAGGGCCCATTGAGGCACCTGTCCCTGCCTTCTGAGAAGCAGCAACCCCAACCCCCTTCAATAACCAGTTGACCCAAAGGAGTAAGGTGCGGTGAAGGTGTTTGTCGGCAAGAATTACCAGCTTCCAAACAAGGAATTTCTGCCAGTAAAGGCCTTTTATCAAACCTTAATATCTTTATACTTAATTTCATGGCACTTTGTGACAACAGAACAGGAATTAAGTAAGATCTCTGTGGGTTAGAGATAAAGAAGACTGTAAACACACTGGTGAATGGAGACAAGTAATGGTGAGTCCTGAGAGGACGAGATGATAATCCGAGTCCAGTCTCTTCTTCAGTATCTCAGGCAGACGTGGTATTATTCAAAGAGAGAGGTAGTTCAGGCTAGTATTTCCTTCTTCAATAAACACTACCAAAAAAAGCAGATGAAACCAGACATAAAAAGATTTTTAACAAATGAAGCCCCTTTATCCCCCCACTTCTGTGTCTCAAATTGTAAAAGCATTAATTAATAAGGTTATTAGGTTGTGAAGTTTTTTAAATCAGTAACGAGCAAATCTCAAATGGTAATTTGCCTCCTCTCTTGCCTCTCCCCACTTGTCAGGTTTTGGATTTGACAGTAGATAGTGACATTACCCAGAAATGAGTGGGTACCTCTCTCCCTTCACCTCCCGCACTTTGGCTGCTCGTTCACTTCTCTGCAGAACTACAGAGAGCAGCAGCTTGGGAGTGTGTCACCAGATTGAAACACTCATGTGAGGGGGTGTGGAAGAGGAATGAAGAGGAGGAGAAAATATTAAATAAATTTACCCCAGAAAGGAAGTCTCTAAATTAAAGCGAAATACTGTGGATGCTGGAAATCTCAACTAAAAAACGAAAATGCTGTAAACGCTCAGCAGGTCAAGCATCATCTGTGGAGAGAGAAACAGAGTTAACGTTTCAGGCCACTGCCTTAACATCAGAACTGGAAGACGTTAGAGGTGAACAGCTTTTAAACAAGTACAGAGGCAGGGGCCGGGAAAGAATAAAAGGGAGAGGCCTGCGATAGGGTGGAGGACAGGAGTGATTAAATAGCAAAAGGGATGATGGTGCAAGGCAAAAGGTGGCGGTAAAAAGACAAGTAAAGAAACAAAAGATGGGTCGAGAGGTATAAATGGTTACAGCAGAACAGCAGAGGGGGAAGGAAGCACGGAAATGTGGCAGAGAAAGGTGGGGAGAACCCCAGGGGTGCGGACCACCCCACCAGTCGTGTACCAACGGGATCCCCACCCCAAGCACCACCTCACCCCCTCCACTCCCATCATCAGTAAATGAATCTCTCCTCCCAGAGCCCAGCTGTAAACAGACCAGAGGGATTAAGGAAAACAAACGTAGTATTACAAATCACTCCCTAACAAGGTAAAAAAAAACTTTAATCCAGTGTTTTTATTACTCAAGCTGTAGAATGATCAGGAAGTTAATTGTTACTTGAGCACATGTCCCCTTTAAAAGAAAATTCTGGTAGTCGGGAATGTTCTGTAAATAAATTTACATTCTGAAAAAAGTAAATGCTTTTTAATACTGTATTCTGATAGTGCATCGTTTGCACAAAGCTGCCCTCAGCTGGGAATGCTGCCAAGTGCAGGCAATCTGGCTGGATGGGTTTAGAAAGCTGCTGAGACCTGCAGCCTGCCCACACCAGAAGCACCCTCGTCAGCATTCCTGTGCCTCTGATTAATAAGGCAATACACTGCGTATCGTCCATTAGCATCCATTACATCTTCCTTAGCAATCTGATTAGGAGTTGGGGCATCATTTTTGGTGAAATAATCATTTAATTTCTCAACTTCCATGACAATATGGGCAATCGATTTACAGCTTCCACTCTGTATGGACTCTTGGTGCGATCGAGGTGGAAGAAATTGTTGTATTAAGAAGATTTATGGTGAAATATTCAAATATAACACCCAGATCAGTTTGATTAATTCCATTGATTTAGAGAGGATCGCTATAAATGTGAGGTGTTTTATTTTATGCTTTCAGTAACTATATTAAAATCTGTAAATATGTGTGAACTCGACACCCCCCCCGCACCCCACCCCACCCCCACCCCAGATGATCTCTGTCACTCGCATGCTGCTGTCTCGGTGTGCAGTCTCATGGCTGGGGGCTCAATGTGAAATGCACATCAGGGTGGCAGAGGTTACAGGAAGCAATCTATCAGTAGCTTGGCGGATTTTGTTTGATGTGTTTGGAGGGAGGGAATGGACACTGTTTGCCTTACTCTGCTGAATCCTTGATTGCTAAGCACAGTGTATTCAAATTCCTGGGGATGCAAGTGAGTGGCTTGCTAAGAATTCAGAATAAAAAGGATTTTAGTGTTATTTTCTCCCCTCCTCTCAAGACTTATACTTGGTAGAATTTCACAGGCGCCAGACACTCTCTGGTACCTCAGCCAAGTGGTTACGTGTGACTCAAACAGTGCGGGTCGGGTGACTACTGAATCATGGAGGTCATTACAGCCGAGCCTCGCACTGGGTTCACCCGATGTCCAAGCACATGGGGGTAGAAATTCAGGAAATTTTTGGGCGTAGGCTCCACATTCAGGTTAGTAAATTACAAAAACTTATCTCTTTGATAGCAGGCAGTCCCATGGCGTTGCCTCAGCACACAGGCGGCCTCAAACAGGCGCTGTCCCGTATTTGCACATGCAAAGGACTAACGCCTGTTTCAGGTGTGGACACTACAACATTTATTTTTCTTTTCCCAGTATGGCGGGCGGCGAATTTCCTGCCTGCCATATTGGAGGCTTAGTAGGCCTGTTAGGGCATAGCCAAGTTTATTCCAATAGGAGCTGCTGGCTGGTTTACTTTCCTCCCTCCCCTCCCTAGCCCAGGGATGTTGAGGTCAACAGCAGCCCCACATGAGATCACCTGACTCAAACGGGGGATCGAATTTAGAACCATTTGTTATTCGTTCACTGGGGAATTGATTTAACGATGCACCATTCCCTCAGCTAACTAGCTGCATCACTAATTTGTGGGTCACCAACTAGTTGCCTTGGTCAGTGACCCACAAGCACAAAAATGTACGGTCTCTCTCTTGTAGAATGTATCTGAATGTGTTCGGGCAGCATGTGTGAGAGTGTGCTGTACTGTGATTTCACTATGGACTACAAGCTGTGAGTCTGTCTGTGACCTAGCATCAGTCTCTTCCACTAGGTCATTACACTGTTGCTCAACTTACTAGTGATTGAGAACAGAACACAAAGCTCTTCTTAGAAATTGGAACAGTTTGTGTAAATGCTCTGCCGCACTGACAAATGCCTGAGCTACGTGAGGGTTGCAGACAGCTGCATTTTTCAGGATTTATGGTGCAAGATGGGCTGCAGTTCCCAGAGAGGCCACTGCCCAGAACACACTCAGCAATTATTAGCGGTAAGAGAGTCGAGGGTCAGTCTCACTCAGAGACTCTTTAACTAATTAACCTTTGCAGCCTTTCTGAGCATGTGAATGAAGAGCAGTGATTGAATGCTGGGCTTAACCCTCTCATGGCCAGGTTAGAGCTCCTCAGGAGTACTCTGCGCAATACGGGTCACCACACTTTACCGGTCTGCGGAGGACGTTCAAGGTACCAAAGACAATACCCGCTTTCAGGAATGTGATACAAAAGCAAAATACTGCGGATGCTGGAGATCGGAAATAAAAACAGAAAATGCAGGAAACACTCAGCAGGTCAGGCAGCATCTGCAGAGAGAGAAACAGAGTTAATGTTTCAGGTCACTGCCCTGAGGAACTCCTGCAGCGATGTCCTGGGGCTGAGATGATTGACCACCAACAACCACAACCATCTTCCTTTGTGCTAGGTATGATTCCAGCCAGTGGAGAGTTTTCCCTCTGATTTCCATTGACTTCAATTTTACTAGAGCTCCTTGTGCCACACTCGGTCAAATGCTGCCTTAATGTCATAGAATCATAGAATCATAGAAGATAGGAGCAGGAGTAGGCCATTCGGCCCCTCTAGCCTGCTCCGCCATTCAATGCGATCATGGCTGATCATCCAGATTCAGTACCCTGTCCCTGCTTTCTCCCCATATCCCTTGATCCCTTTAGCCTTAAGAAATATATCCAACTCCTTCTTGAATCTATTTAATGAATTGGCCTCTACTGCCTTCTGTGGCAGAGAATTCCACAGGTTCACCACTCTCTGGGTGAAGAAATTCCTCCTCATTTCTGTCCTAAATGGCTTACCCCTTATCCTTAGACTGTGACCCCTGGTTCTGGACTCCCCGACCATCGGGAACATCCTTCCTGCATCTAGTTTGTACTGTCCTGTCAGAACTTTATAAGTTTCAATGAGATCCCCTCTCATTCTTCTAAACTCCAGCGAATATAAGCCCAATCGACCCAATCTCTCTTCATACGTCATTCCTGCCATCCCAGGTATCAGCCTTGTGAATCTTCGCTGAACTCCTTCCATGGCAAGAACATCCTTCCTCAGATAAGGCGACCAAAACTGCACACAGTACTCAAGGTGTGGTCTCACCAAGGCCCTGTACAACTGCAGCAAGACATCTTTGTTCCTGTACTCAAACCCTCTCGCTATGAAGGCCAACATACCATTTGCCTTCTTAACCGCCTGCTGCACCTGCATGCTTACCTTCAGCGACTGGTGCACAAGGACACCCAGTTCTCGTTGCCCTTCCCCTTCTCCCAATCTATTGCCATTCAGATAATAATCTGCCTTTCTGTTTTTGACACCAAAGTGGATAACCTTGCATTTATCCACATTATATTGCATCTGCCACGCTTCTGCCCAATCACCCAACCTGTCCAAATCATCCTGGAGTTTCTCGGCATCCTCCTCGCAGCACACACACCCACCCAGTTTTGTGTCGTCTGCAAACTTGGAGATATTGGCCCAAAAATTAGTGAGTGAGCCTTCGTGCGAGGGTAAGGCCTTCCCGCGATCTCTCACTGCGCGCTGGCTTTTTCAGTCCGAGCTCGCACGAACTTGATGTTCTGGACAGCAGCTGTGCAGTGCTTTCGTATCCCACAGGCGTAGTTAATTCGTGCGAGCTGTGGGATCACGTGACTCAGTTAGAGCCAATGGCAGCACACCATCTTTCATTCATAGCTTTCACAGCACGGCTGTGAAAGCTATGAATACTATACCCCCCCAAAAGAACAGCTAAACCTCAATTAAATTTTAAAAAAAAACCATCACATTAATAAAATAAGTATAGTTAAATAAATTAACTATTTTAAACAAAAAATTAAATTTTTGAAAAAATTTAAAATCTTTTAAAAAGTTATAAAAATAAACTTACCTGTCTTTAAAGTCTCTAAAAAAGATATATCTGTTAAAAAAAATTCAAAATAATACTTAATTAAGTACTTACCTTGTTAAAAGAGGGTCTTACACCTCCTTTCTTTATGTCTAAAATCTTCCATGCTTACCTGCGCGTCCAAAGCACTAAGTGCACTGCGTGCACGCAGCCTGTAGCGCGCACGCGGTTCACCTAGGAACCGCCCCCTTTTGAATTCACCAAGTGCCGGTTTTCAGCACATGCGCAGTGCATGCAGAAAACCGGCAATTGGAGACAGAATACGCGAGAGTACACAGTGCGTACTCTCGCGTAGCGGCACTAATTTTTGGGCCATTACATCTAGTTCCCTTGTCTAGATCATTAATATATGTTGTGAATAGGTGGGGTCCAAGGACCAATCCCTGCGGTACCCCACTAGTCACTGCCTGCCACTCGGAAAAAGACCCGTTTATTCCAACTCTTTGCTTTCTGTCTGCCAACCAGTTCACTATCCAAGTCAATACCTTGCCCCCAATCCCATGTGCCTTAACTTTACATGCTAATCTCTTATGCGGGACCTTATCAAAAGCCTTTTGGAAGTCCAAATACACCACATCCACTGGTTCTCCCTTATCTATTTTACCAGTTACATCCTCAAAAAATTCCAGTAGATTAGTCAAGCATGATTTATCTTTTGTAAATCCATGTTGACTTTGTCTGATCCTGTCACTGTTTTCCAAGTGCTCAGCTATTACATCTTTTATAATGGACTCTAGCATTTTCCCCACTACTGATGTCAGGCTTTCTGGTCTGTAATTCCCCGTTTTCTCTCTACCACCCTTTCTGAATAGTGGGGTAACATTAGCTACCCTCCAATCCATGGGTACTGTTCCAGATTCCATCGAATGTTGGAAGATGATCAGCAATGCATCTACTATTTCTAGGGTCACTTCCTTAAGTACCCTAGGATGTAGATTATCAGGCCCTGGGGATTTATCGGCCTTCAATCCCTTCAATTTCCCTAACACCATTTCCCTACAAATACTGATTTCTTTCAGTTCCTCCCTTTCATCAGACCCTATGTTCCCCAACATCTCTGGGAGGTTATTTGTGTCCTCCTTTGTGAAGACAGAACCAAAATATGTATTTAATTGGCCTGACATTTCTTTGTTCCCCATTATAAGTTCCCCTAATTCTGACTGCAAGGGACCTATGCTTGATTTCACTAATCTTTTTCTCTTCACATATCTATAAAAGCTTTTACAGTCAGTTTTTATGTTCCCTGCAAGCTTACTCTCGTATTCTATTTTCCCCTTCTTAATTAATCCCTTTGTCCTCCTTTGTTGAATCTTAAACTGCTCCCAATCCTCAGGGTTACTGCTTTTTCTGGCCAATTTATATGCCCTCTCCTTGGATCTTATGCTATCCCTAATTTCCCTTGTTAGCCACGGTTGAGTCACCCTTTTTGTTTTATTCTTATGCCAAACTGGGATGAACAAATTCTGTAGTTTGTCCATGCGGTCTTTGAATGTTTGCCATTGCTTATCCACCGTCAACCCTTTGAGTGACATTCCCCAATCAATCCTACCCAACTCGCACCTCATACCATCGTAGTTTCCTTTATTTAAATTCAGGACCCTAGTCTCTGAGTCAACTACTTCACTCTCCATCCTAATGAAGAATTCTATCATATTATGATCGCTCCGACCCAAGGGGCCTCACACAACAAGATTGCTAATTAATCCTTTCTCATTGCATAATACCCAGTCTAAGATGGCCTGATCTCTGGTTGGTTCCTCGACATATTGGTCCAGGAAACCATCCCGTAAACACTCCAGGAATTCCTCCTCCATAGTATTGTTACTAATTTGGTTAGCCCAATCTATATGTAAATTAAAGTCACCCATGATGACTGCTGTGCCCTTATTGCACGCTTTTCTAATTTCCCTTTTAATGCCATCCCCAACCTCCACATTATTGTTTGGAGGTCTATATATCACTCCCACTAACGTTTTCTGCCCCTTGTTATTTCTCAGTTCAACCCATACAGATTCCACATCATCAGAGCTAATATCCTTCCTTTCAATTGTGTTAATCCCCTCTTTAACCAGCAATGCTACCCCACCTCCCTTTCCTTTTTGCCTATCTTTCCTGAATATTGAGTACCCCTGGATGTTGAGTTTCCAGCCTTGGCCACCCTGGAGCCATGTTTCGGTAATCCCAATCAAATCATATTCGTTTACCTCTGTTTGCGCAGCTAATTCATCCACCTTGTTCCGAATGCTCCTTGCATTAAGACACAAAGCCTTCAGGCTTGTTTTTTTAACGCTCTTAGACCTATTAGAATTAGTATTTACTGTGGCCATGTTTGATTTAAACCGTTGTTTTCTCTGATTGCCACTTTTGTTTTTCTCCTTCCTATCTTTTGCTTTTATCCTTGTTTCCCTTTCCTCTGTCTCCCTGCTCAGGTTCCCAACCCCCTGCCATTTTAGTTTAAACCCTCCCCCAAAGCACTAGCAAACACTCCCACTAGGACATCGGTCCTGGCCCTGCCCAGGTGTAGACCGTCCGGTTTGTACTGGTCCCACCTCCCCCAGAACCAGTTCCAATGCCCCAGGAATTTGAATCCCTCCCCCTTGCACCATTCCTCTAGCCACGTATTCATTTGAAATATCATTCTATTTCTACTCTGACTAGCACGTGGCACTGGTAGCAATCCTGAGATTACTACCTTTGAGGTCCTATTTTTTAATTTACCTCCTAACTCCCTATATTCTGCTTTTAGGACCTCATCCCGTTTTTTTACCTATATCGTTGGTACCTATATGCACCAAGACAACTGGCTGTTCACCCTCCCCTTCCAAAATGCTCTGTAGCCGCTCTGAGACATCCTTGACCCTTGCACCAGGGAGGCAACATACCATCCTGGAGTCTCGTTTGCGGCCGCAGAAACGCCTATCTATTCCCCTTACAATAGAATCCCCTATCACGATAGCTCTCCCACTCTTTTTCCTCCCATCCTGTGCAGCAGAACCACCTATGGTGCTAGGAAGTTGGCTGCTGCTGTCTTCCCCTGATAAGCGGTATATCTGTTTGAGAGGGGGATGGCCACAGGGGACCCCTGCACTACCTGCCTGTGCCTATTACTCTGCCTGGTGGTCACCCATTCCCTTCCTGCCTGTACACCCTTTACCTGCGGTGTGACCAACTCCCTAAACGTGCTATCCACGATGTCCTCGGCATCGTGAATGCTCCAGTATGCATCCATCTGCAGCTCCAGCGCCGCAATGCGGTCTGTCAGTAGCTGCAGCTGGATACACCTCCCGCACACATGGTTGTAAGGGACACAGGAAGTGTCCCTGATTTCCCACATAGTGCAGGAAGAGCGTGTCACAGCACCGAGCTGTCCTGCCATGACTTACCCTTGAATTAATTAATTAATTTAAATTAAATTAAAATTAAATGGATCCCACCAATTACACTGGAATTAAGTGATATACTCAAGGGCCCTTGCTTAACAGTGGTCCCTGTTACACAAAGAGACAGTAGAAACCACAAAATTTAAGTTTAGAAAAATTGAGAAAGAAAACACTCACCAACCAATCACTTACCTGCTTTTTGGTGACGTCGCACTATGAATACTTTTTGCTTCCCTCTCCCGGAACCTGGATTTGTAAGCCGCCTCGGGGCTCACCTTAAGTACCGCCGCTCGCCGCCTCTGTTCCCTCGCAGGTCCGCCGCCTCTGCCGCCTCGCCGCTCTAGGCCTCGCTGCCGCCTCGGGGCTCACCTTAAGTACTGCCGCTCGCCGCCTCTGTTCCCTCGCAGGTCCGCTGCCTCTGCCGCCTCGCCACTCTAGGGCAGTCACTCTCGCCTCTCCCCTGGAATTCAGCTCTTTTGTCCATGTTTGGACCAAGGCTGTGATGAGGTCTGGAGCTGAGTGGTTCTGGCGGAACAGGTTATTGGTAAGTGCCACTTGATAGCACTGTCGATGACACTTTCCATCACTTTGCTGATGAGCTCATCGAATATATAAAATGTAGATAAGGCAAATCGAGACTATGCCAAGAAAGTAGGACCAGAGTGCAGCAATGGTAATGAGTGAAAAGTACATTTAGAACAGATACAGTATCAGGAAAAACTTTCCGTACTCAGTGTGAGAAATGTCTGGAATAAAGTACGAAGCAAGTTACTGGAGACAAAACGTTTGGGGTTATTCAAAACAGAAATAGATGCTGTGCTGGGAGAGTATGTGTACTAAAACTGTCAGCCTTGGCTCAGTGGTAGAACTCTCGCCTCTGAGTCAGATGGTTGTGGGTTCAAGCCCCACTCCAGGCCTTGAGCACATAACCTAGGCTGACACTTCAGTGCCGTACTGAGGGAGTGCTGCACTAGAGTCATAGAGTCATACAGCACAGAAAGAGGCCCTTTGGCCCATCATGTCCGCGCCGGCCATCAAGCCCTATCTATTCTAATCCCATTTTCCAGCACTTGGTCCGTAGCCTTGTATGCTACGGCATTTCAAGTGCTCATCTAAATGCTTCTTGAATGTTGTCAGGGTTCCTGCCTCTACCACCCTTTCAGGCAGTGAGTTCCAGATTCCAACCACCCTCTGGGTGAAAAAGTTTTCCCTCTAAACCTCCTGCCCCTTACCTTGAAACTATGCCTCTTGGTTATTGACCCCTCGACTAAGGGGAAAAGTTCCTTTCTATCTACCCTATCTATGCCCCTCATAATTTTGTACACCTCAATCAGGTCCCCCCTCAGCCTTCTCTGCTCTAAGGAAAACAACCCCAGCCTGTCCAGTCTCTCTTCATAGCTGAAGCGCTCCAGCCCAGGTAACATCCTGGTGAATCTCCTCTGCACTCTCTCCAATGCAATCACATCCTTCCTATAGTGTGGCGACCAGAACTGCACACAGTATTCCAGCTGTGGCCTAACTAGCATTTTGTACAGCTCCATCATAACCTCCCTGCTCATATATTCTATGCCTCGGCTAATGAAGGCAAGTATCCCATATGCCTTTTTAACCACCTTATCTACCTGTCCTGCTGCCTTCAGGGATCTATGTACATGCACACCAATGTCCCTCTGATCCTCTGTCCTTCCTAGGGTCCTACCATTCATTGTGTATTCCCTTGCCTTGTTAGTCCTCCCAAAATGCATCATCTCACACTTTTCAGGGTTAAATTCCATTTGCCACTGTTCTGCCCATCTGACCAACCCGTCTATATCGTCCTGTAGCCTGAGGCTTCCCTCCTCGCTATTTACCACTCCACCAATTTTCGTGTCATCTGCGAACTTACTGATCATATCTCCTACATTCGTATCTAAATCATTAATGTATGCTACAAACAGCAAAGGACCCAGCACCGATCCCTGCGGTACACCACTGGACACAGGCTTCCAGTCACAAAAACAACCTTCGACCATCACCCTCTGCCTCCTGCCACTAAGCCAATTTTGGATCCAATGTGCCAAATTGCCCTGGAACCCATGAGCTCTTACCTTCTTGACCAGTCTGTAGGAGCTACTATTTTGGATGAGATGGTAAATCGAGGCCCCGTCTGAAATGCTGATGTGGATGTAAGTGGTCTCATGGCACTCTTCAAAGAAGGGTAGAGGGGTTCCCCTGGTGTACAAGCCAATATTTATCCTTTAACCAAAAACACATT
The DNA here is from genome assembly GCA_030390025.1 of Squalus acanthias. Classification (NCBI taxonomy): domain Eukaryota; kingdom Metazoa; phylum Chordata; class Chondrichthyes; order Squaliformes; family Squalidae; genus Squalus; species Squalus acanthias. Next base: position 63,891,819 of record CM059445.1, on the reverse strand, counting down.
AACTGGGCATTCATCGCAATTGCTGATTGTGGGATCTTGCTGTGCCCAAATTGGCTGCCGCATTTGCCTACAAAACAACAATGACTGTATTTCAAAAGTAATTCATTGTCTGTGAAGCTCTTTGGGACGTCTTGAGGGTGTGAAATTCAAATCGTTCTTTCTAAAACGTGCACTTTGGCAGGTGGTCCAAGTGGCCTTTTCTCATTCCTGACTTTTCATATATTCTTTGAGCTTGTGCCCAGAGGGAACAGAAGTGAACACATTATCTGAAGGACAGTACAGTCCTCCAGCTTCTGAATATAATGTGTGGCTCTGCTGGCAACTGCAACGCCCGGTGTGGCACTGACCTGTACAGACAAGGAAGGTTCTACAGTCAGTGCCCTGTCTGTGCTGAGTTCGCTGATCTCGTCTGGAGAAGTTGTGTAAATGAAGTAATTAACCTCTGACTCTAGGGGTAGGGTAGGGAAGGGGAGAAATCAACTGGGCTTCTTGCTCCCGATAGCTATCCAGTTACTCCTGCTGCAAAATGCGCATTTGTCGATGTCGGGGAAAGGTTAGGACCAGGCTCGGCTGCAATGACCCCTCTCCAACAATCGAGTAAGTGCCACCTTTAACTGTCGAGGCTCACACGAGAAGAATTTTGCTAAGCTCAGAGGGGATTTAGCCATAGTGGACTGGAAACAGCTACTTGAAGGTAAATCAGTGTCAGAGCAGTGGGAGGCATTCAAGGAGGAGATCCAGAGGGTTCAGACCAAACATGTGCCCTTAAAGAAAAAAGGTGGGACTAACAAATCGAGAGCCCCCTGGATGTCTAGAGACATACAGGGTAGGATAAAGAAAAAAAGGGAGGCGTATGACAGATACCAAGGGCTAAATACTCCAGAATCTTTAGAGGAGTACAGAAAGTGCAGGGGTGCAATTAAAACTGATATTAGGAAAGCAAAGAGAGAGCATGAAAAATTCTTGGCAAGTAAAATCAAGGAAAACCCAAAGATGTTTTATAAATATATTAAGTGTAAGAGGATAACTAAAGAAAGGGTAGGGCCTATTAGAGATCATGAGGGTAATCTGTGTGTGGAGGTCGGAGACGTCGGTAGGGTTCTTAATGAATACTTTGCGTCTGTTTTCACAAAGGAGAGGGACGAAGCAGACATTGCTATCGGGGGGGGGGAGGAGGAGTGTGAAATATTAGATGTAATAATCATAGTGAGAGAGGAAGTATTAAGGGGTTTAGCAGCTTTAAAAGTGGATAAATCCCCAGGCCCGGATGAAATGTATCCCAGGCTGTTAAGCGAAGCAAAAGAGGAAATAGCAGAGGCCCTGACCATCATTTTTCAATCCTCTCTGGCTTCAGGTGAGGTGCCGGAAGACTGGAGGACTGCTAATGTGGTACTCTTGTTTAAAAAGGGAGAAAAGGATAGACCGAGTAATTACAGGCCAGTCAGCCTAACCTCAGTGGTGGGAAGATTATTGGAAAGAATTCTGAAGGACAGGATAAATCTTCATTTAGAAAGACACAGATTAATCAAGGATAGTCAGCACGGATTTGTTAAGGGAAGGTCGTGTCTGACAAACTTGATTGAATTTTTTGAGGAGGTAACAAGGAGGGTAGATGAGGGTAGTGCGTTTAATGTTGTGTATATGGACTTTAGCAAGGCTTTTGATAAGGTTCCACATGGCAGACTGGTCACGAAGTTAAAAGCCCATGGGATCCAGGGCAGAGTGTCAAGTTGGATTCAAAACTGGCTCGGAGACAGGAAGCAGAGGGTAATGGTTGATGGGTGTTTTTGTGACTGGAAGGCTGTTTCCAGTGGGGTGCCGCAGGGCTCAGTACTAGGTCCCTTGCTTTTTGTGGTATATATCAATGATCTTGACTTGAATATAGGGGGTATGATTAAGAAGTTTGCAGATGATACTAAAATTGGCTGTGTGGTTGATACTGAAGAAGGAAGCTGTAGACTGCAAGAAGATATCAATAAATTGGTCAGGTGGGCAGAACAGTGGCAAATGGAATTCAATCCGGAGAAGTGTGAGGTAATGCATTTGGGGAGGGCTAACAAGGAAAGGGAATACACATTAAATGGTAGGACACTGAGTAGTGTAGAGGAACAAAGGAACCTTGGAGTGCATGTCCACAGATCCCTGAAGGTAGCAGGCCAAGTAGATAAAGTGGTTAAGAAGGTGTACGGAATGCTTGCCTTTATTAGCCGTGACATAGAATACAAGAGCAGGGGGGTTATGCTTCAACTGTATAAAACACTAGTTAGGCCTCAGCTAGAGTACTGCGTGCAGTGCTGGTCACCACATTACAGGAAAGATGTGATTGCACGAGAGAGGGTACAGAGGAGATTTATAAGGATGTTGCCGGGAGTAGAGAATCTTAGCCATGAGGAAAGACTGGATAGGCTGGGTCTGTTTTCCTTGGAACAGAGGAGGCTGAGGGGAGACCTTACTGAGATGTATAAAATTATGAGGGGCATAGATAAAGTGGATAGAAAGGACCTATTTCCCTTAGCTGTGGGTCAAAAACCAGGGGGCACAGATTTAAAGTAATTGGGGGAAGGTTTAGAGGGGATTTGAGGGAAAATTTCTTCACCCAGAGGGTTGTGGGGGTCTGGAACTCACTGCCTGAAAGGGTGGTAGAGGCAGGAACCCGAACCACATTTAAAAAGTACTTGGATGTGCACTTGGGATGCTCTAACCTGCAGGGCTACGGACCAAGAGCTGGGAAGTGGGATTAGGCTGGATAGCTCTTTGTTGGCCAGCGCGGACACGATGGGCTGAAATGGCCTCCTTCCGTGCTGTAACTTTCTATGATGCTATGATGATGAATAGCCATGTGGATGAGTTGGCAAAGAGCCGTGCGGGACGGTGGCACTGAACCCCAGCAAGAGTTCGTCATTTCAAGCGTTGCGGGGAGAACGTTGGAAACGATAAATGTTGCACTATCAATAAAATGAAAGGTTGCTAAAAGTGAAAGCTTTTTGTGCAGTGACTGATTGAGAGGAGTGTGATAGGCTGTTGTCTTCACATAAGGGATTATTTTGCAGTTCTGAAGTGGAATTCTGCAATCATTACAAGTCAGGTATACATCAAATAAACATTCATCTAGGTTTTATTACACTGCAAGATTAGCTAGTTGGCCCAAAATGATCATAAATTTACCTCCTCAGAATTCATAAATGATTCAAACATTTCAGGTTGAGGCTGTGTTACATTGCTGTGCATTAGTTGATTTCAGTAGAGAATTAACAATCTGTACAGAATTAGGAGTTGGTTGGAAGGAGTGATAATTTAATGAGGGGACTTAGATTGCATCATAAACCATAGGAGAGAAGTGGGAATGGTTTATGGGACAGCATTCAAGCAGTGAAATTAAATTATAGCCTTTTACTCACTTTCAACTGTCTTGTTTTAAATAATACATACTGTAAAAGAACAAAGGAAGGGGGTTCCCCAATGGTTCAGTGGGTAAATGCACTGCCCAGTGTGTTACTGATCCCTACAGACCGGAAGGTTCAAAGGATTGATTCTCAATCTGTTTCCACGGTGGTGGTGGGGCTGCTACAATTGCCGTCATGCCGATCGTTCGTCCCGTGACTTGTGCTGGGAAGTCTGCATTGGTTGGATGGCTGACGACAGGATCGGGGCTTGGGTGTAGCATTCCATGGTTAAATAGCCTGCTGTCACCCACTGTTCAGGCTCACACATGAAGAAGGGCTTCAGAGAACCACCAGTATTCTTGGAATCCTACCCCAGTAGGGAGTCAACACGTTCAAGAAAGGAGGGGAGGAAAAAATGGAGAAAAAGCAAAGCTAAAGAATGGTTTGATGATTCAGCTGGTAAAGGCAGCACATAACAAAGCAGAAGGTCCCTGGCTGGGTCCTTGGTTCGTGCAGATTAACTAGTCTTCCCTTGGGTAGAAGTTTAGCAGTAAAATTAGTTTAAATGCCTCGAGATTATGGAGGGGAAAATCAGCCAGAATTTCCCCTCCAGGTAAACGCCCAGTGACGCCTGCTGGAAAACGTGCATCTGTGGAGTTAAAGTGCAGACACATTACATTCTTAATTATGTTTCTCCTGGGGGTGATTATTGTGTCCCAGATATTATTAGGTGTCACAGCTGATTACACAGTCACTTTCCCTCACTTGTTATTCACTTTCAGCCATCTATTGTTTTAAATAATACATACAGCAAAAGAACAAAGGAAGAAGGGATTCGGCTGCCTACAGTCGAATAGCCGGCCAGCAGTCATTGCCGAAGAATGACCATTGGAGGGACGCTGGTACCTGTGGAACTGTACTCCAGCAAAGAGTTCGTGCCTTCAGGAGAAGAGGGAAGAAACCTGGCAGAATAAAGATAGTGTTTGCAATACAGAAGCGGGAGCCTGTATGGCTATCAGAGAGCACAATAATCTGATCTTAATGAAAACTGGCTTAAATTTCATCAATCCTAAAACCTCAAAAGTTAAACCTTGTGGCTGACCTCGAGTGCATTCTGTCTCCCATTGAGTCGATAAATATTCATCACCGAGTTTGGTTAAATATAACGATTGCACTTTGAACTTGCGTAGTGGACAGCAGAGGTGGGGGAGCACATTTGATGGTGCTCCACGGCATTGAGCCAAGACTTTGTGGCAATATGTGGCTTTATGTCTGGGATATCTACACTTGACAAGCTCCCAATCTTGGCCATACCATCAGGAAGAAAGCACAGAGTCCAAACCAAGTACCATAGCCGAGAAATTTGATTTGCCAGAAATGGGCATGGCGCCATCAAATTTCTAGGCCCTTGCCTCTAGGGTTAAGGAACATTGGAGGATACTTGGGGCTCCGAGTGATCATATTACAGAATGGCACTGACAGATGCCAAGTGGCAGGTCACCTCTAGCCTGGGAAATGTTATGTAGATTGCACATGATAAAGAAAAAAATAACAAGTGAGGGAAAGTGACTGTGTAATCAGCTGTGACACCTAATAATATCTGGGACACAATAACAACCCCCATGAGAAACTTAACAACAACACAACACTTCTATTTATATAGTGCCTTTAATGTAGTAAACTGTCCCAAGGCGCATTACAGGAGCGATTATCAAACAAAATTTGCCACTGAGCCACATAAGGAGATATTAGGGCAGGTGACCAAAAGCTGGGTCAAAGAGGGAGGTTTTAAGGAACGTCTTAAAGGAGGAGAGAGAGGCGGAGAGGTTTAGGGAGGGAATTCCAGAGCTTAGGGCCCAGGCAGCTGAAGGCACGGCCACCAGTGGTGGAGCGATTAAAATTGGGGATGCTCAAGAGGCCAGAATTGGAGGAACGCAGATATCGCGGGGGTTGTGGGGCTGGGGAAAATTACAGAGATAGGGAGGGGCAAGGGCATGGAGGGATTTGAAAACAAGGATGAGAATTTTAAAATCGAGGCGTTGCTTAACCGGGAGCCAATGTAAGTCAGCAAGCACAGGAGTGATGGGTGAACGGGACTTGGTGCGAGTTAGGACACGGGTAGCAGAGTTTTGGATGACCTCAAGTTTACAGAGGGTAGAACGTGGGAGGCCGGCCAGGAGAGCGTTGGAATAGTCAAGTTGAGCGATAACAAAGGCATGAACGAGGGTTTCAGTAGCAGATGAGCTGAGGCAGAGGCGGAGTCGGGAGATGTTCCGGAGGTGAAAATAGGTGGTCTTAGTGATGACGCGGATATGTGGTTGAAAGCTCATCTCGGGGTCAAATATGACACCAAGAATGTAATGTAATGTGTCAATTTGACTGTGTTTGCACTCTTGTGTTACATCAGGAGGCTGTAGGCTCAAGCCTTACTCAAGGATTTGCAATCATAATCAAGGTTGACACTACAGTACAGTACTAAGAGAGTGCTGAATTGTCAGAGGTGCTGTCCTTTGGATGAGGCCTTATACCAAGGTGCTGTCTGGCTGTTCCATTGGTTTGGGTGGATGTTATGCGCCCTGTGCCAATAACCTAAGAAGAGCATGGAGTTTTCCTGGTGTCCGACCAAACCTTCCTTTCTCAACCAAAAACAGCTTAACTGGTCATTCATCTCATTGCCTGTTCTGAGATGTTGCTCTGCACAGAATGGGCTGCTGCTTTTGCCTCCATAACAACGCTCACTGAGATTTGAAAGTTACTGATTGTGTGAGGTACTCGCGATATGCTATGGTGCTGTATAAATAGAAAGATTTATTAATGCAGTCAGAATGCCCAAAACAGAAGGTGGTTTTATTTATTGAGTAAGGAAGATGCAGAGATTATCTATACTATGATTCCCTGAAACAGGGAATAAAGAATGAAACAAATAAGAGCAATGCCTACAATCATTTCTTCTTTCTACAGGCAAAGAAACGAGCAGAGATCTTGGAGTTAATCAATAAACAGAGAGAGGAAAGAATAAGGGTAAGATAAATGATTCATTCCACACGTGATACAGGGACTGTTGGGGGTACATGGACCAGTCAATATTCTGGAGCCAGAAACCAGCTTGCAGGTTGTACAGGACAAAGCTCTAGATGTATGTACACATGCAGTACATTGACCAGGATTGTCCCTATTCTGTTCACTTTTTTTCAATAACAGCTTTGTGACCAGGATTTAACTCATCCACGTAATATGAGTCAGTAACTATCATATGAATGAGGAGACCATTCCTTCCATCTGACTTACCCTGTCATTTAGCTGTTCTTTCACTCTCCCATTAGTCTGCACTAGTCCCCAAAATGCACCAAACTCAGGTATTCGGATAAATTAATCCTACATGGCGCAATTCAGTTTCATGAGGTTGAGAATTCTATGTGGGATCGGCTCCAGTTAGAAGCAGCTAAGATTAGAGTAATGGTACTCGGGGATTACACAGGCCCCCTCATCTGTAGGTTTTGCCAGACCCTGGTGTTCCATTCTCAGCCCATTTGGAAGTGAGATGTTGCTGGAGTTGGGATTGAAAGCTCTTGTCTGTCCTTCTCTTGCTCTTCATAGAGAACAAGGAAATGGTAGTTAGGAGATGGGGCAATCCCAGCATCTGTGACACAAGTGAAAGGGATATTCGGCAACTGCACCATGCTGCATCAGTGAAATCCGGAGCTCGCTGTGTGAGATATTGCTGGTGCGGAACTATGCCCATCATTCTGTGATAGAGTGTGTTGGAGCATTCCTGAGAGTGGCCCTCGAGCAAGATTCTGCTTGGGATTGTGGCCCTTGACTAAAGGTTAGTGCGGAGTGTCACTGTGAAAGGTGCCATTTCTCAGGTTTATCGTACATTGTACAGGAAGTGATATTGCTGGAGCTGATCCTGTTGGTACATGACCTGGAAGTGCTTGGTCCCCATCACTTCGTGTAAATCAGGCAAGCACCCATTTCACATTAATGAGGGCAGAAGTCCTTCCTTTCATTGTTTCCTTCAAAATCTGGTGAGTCAACGGCCAGTGGTTCAGTTGGTCAAGTGTGTAACTGAGCCATATGGACCAGACGGACCCAGATCCAATTCCTGGTTTGGTCTGCGATGGCTGTTTTTATCCGGTATGGCAGTAATTGTCACAGCACCCCCGGGCTAAACAGGGAAAAAATAACCAGGATGCTCTCTCCTGATGGCTATTTGATGATTTAATGTTAAGTGCGCAGTGTCAACTAATTGTGATGCCCCCACAGTCGATCAGCCCACCAACTCACCCATGAAGGATGGCCATTTAAGGGCCGCTAGCCCCTCTAGACATGTACTCCAGCACGAGAGGCAACTGCAGGAGAGAAAACTGACAAAAAACAAATCCAAACGCCTCATTTCTTCATCTGTTCACCAGAGCGAAAGATTAAATAGAAGGGAGATAATCTTTAACAAAAAAGCAATTGTGCTGAACTATGAGCCGGCTCTGCAGACTCTGTCAGCACTTTTACTCAACACCAAAGATTTAACGGAGTGCTTCAGGATCAGGGTTTTAAAAAACCCTGAGTGAAACACACTATTGAAAAATCAATAAATGTAATTTTCCTGAAGAAATCTTTCATTGGCGTTCCGAAGAATATGATTTTTCTTTCAGCGTTTCCTCCGTATGTGTTCAGCCTGCTGCTGTTTTCAGCAAAAAAAAATCATTTTGACCATGCAGCAATGTTGAAGATTTATGCTGCAGTGTATAGGAGTATTTCATCTCAATTACCTCTCCTCCTAATGTACTCACTGCTTAGACAAAGCCCCATACCGCCCCTATAGCTGTGAATATATTGGGGTACACACTATACAGCCCCTACAGCTGTCAGTATATTGGGGTACACACGATACAGCCCCTTCACACTGTGATTGTGTTGGGATCCTCACTATACAGCCCCCTCTAGCTGTGAATATATTGGAGTACTCACTATACAGTATTGGTAGCAGTGACCACCGCACAGTCATTGTGGAGACGAAGTCCCATCTTGTGTGGCACTACCACTGTGCTAAATGGGATAGATTCAGAACAGATCTAGCAGCTCAAAACTTGGCATCCATGAGGCGCTGTGAGCCATCAGCAGCAGCAGAATTGTATTCCACCACAATCTGTAACCTCATGGCCCAGCATATCCCTCACTCTACCATTACCATCAAGCCAGGGGACCAACCCTGGTTTAATAAGGAGTGTAGAAGAGCATGCCAGGAGCAGCACCAGGCGTACCTAAAAATGAGGTGCCAACCTGGGGAAGCTGCAACACAGGACTACATGCATGCTAAAAAGCGGAAGCAGCATGCTATAGACAGGGCTAAACGATCCCACAATCAACGGATCAGATCAAAGCTCTGCAGTCCTTGACATCCAATCGTGAATGGTGGTAGACCATTAAACAACTAACGGGAGGAGGAGGCTCCATGAATATCCCCATCCTCAATGATGGTGGAGCCAAGCACGTGAGTGCAAAAGACAAGATTGAAGCGTTTGCAACCATCTTCAGCCAGAAGTGCCGATTGGATGATCCATATCAGCCTCCTCCTGAGGTCCCCACCATCACAGAAACCAGTCTTCAGCCAAATCGATTCACTCCATGTGATATCAAGAAACGGCTCAGCACACTGGATACAGCAAAGGCTAAGGGCCCCAACAACATCCCGGCTATCGTGCTGAAGACTTGTGCTCCAGAACTAGCCGTGCCGCTAGCCAAGCTGTTCCAGTACAGCTACAACACTGGCATCTATCCGACAATGTGGAAAACTGCCATGGTATGTCGTGTCCACGAAAAGCAGGAAAAATCCAACCCAGCCAATTACCGCCCCATCAGTCTACTCTCAATCATCAGCAAAGTGATGGAAGGTGTCATCGACAATGCTATCAAGCGGCACACTCACCAATAATCTGCTCATTGATGCCCAGTTTGGGTTCCGCCAAGACCACTCGGCTCCAGACCTCATTACAGCCTTGGTCCAAACATGGACAAAGGAGCTGAATTCCAGAGGTGAGGGGAGAGTGACTGCCCTTGACATCAAGGCAGCATTTGACCGAGTGTGGCATCAAGCAGCCCTAGTAAAACTGAAGTCAATGGGAATCGGGGGGGAAACGTTCCACTGGCTGGAGTCATACCTAGCACAAAGGAAGATGGTTGTGGTGGTTGAAGGTCAATCATCACAGCCCCAGGACAACACTGCAGGGGTTCCTCAGGGCAGTGTCCTAGGCCCAACCATCTTCAGCTGCTTCATCAATGCCCTTCCCTCCAACATAAGGTCAGAAATGGGGATGTTCGCTGATGACTGCATAGTGTTCCGCGCCATTCAGAACTCCTCAGATAATGAAGCAGTCCATGCCCGCATACAACAAGACCTCGACGACGTTCAGGCTTGGGCTGATAAGTGGCAGGTAACATTCGCGCCACAGAAGTGCCAGGCAATGACTATCTCCAACAAGCAAGAGTCTAATCACCTCCCCTTGACTTTCAACGGCATTACCATCGCCGAATCCCCCACCATCAACTTCCTGGGGGGGTCACCATTGACCAGAAACTTAACTGGACCAGCCACATAAATGCTGTGGCAACAAGAGCAGGTCAGAGGCTAGGTATTCTGCGGCGAGTGTCTCACCTCCTGACTCCCCAAAGCCTTTCCACCATCTACAAGCCACAAGTAAGGAGTGTGATGGAATACTCTCCACTTGCCTGGATGAGTGCAGCTCCAACAACACTCAAGAAGCTCGACACCATCCAGGACAAAGCAGCCCGCTTGATTGGCACCCCATCCACCACCTTAAACATTCACTCCCTCCACCACCGGCGTACCGTGGCTGCAGTGTTTACCATCTACAAGATGCACTGCAGCAACTCGCCAAGGCTTCTTCGGCAGCACCTCCCAAACCCACGACCTCTTCCACCTAGAAGGACAAGGGCAGCAGGCGCATGGGAACACCACCACCTCCAAGTTCCCCTCCAAGTCACACACCATCCTGACTTGGAAATATATCGCCGATCCTTCATCGTCGCTGGGTCAAAATCCTGGAACTCCCTACCTAACAGCACTGTGGGAGTACCTTCACTGCACGGACTGCAGCGGTTCAAGAAGGCAGCTCACCACCACCTTCTCAAGGGCAATTAGGGATGGGCAATAAATGCTGGCCTTGCCAGCAACGCCCAGATCCCATAAACAAATTAAAAAAAAAGCTGTGAATATATTGGGGTACGCACTATAAATCCCTTCACACTGTGATTGTATTGGGGTACTCACTATACAGCCCCTTCTGGCTGTGAATATATTGGGGTACTCACTATACAGCCCCTATAGCTGTGAATATATTGGGGTACACACTATACAGACCCTTCACGCTGTGATTGTATTGGGGTACTCACTATACAGCCCCTTCTAGCTGTGAAATTATTGCGGTACACTCAATATAGCCCCCTATAGCTGTGTAAATCTAATGTGGCCCTCTTTGTTGTGAATAGATTGGGGTATACACTATACAGTCCTTATAGCTGTGTAAATATTTTGGTGTACACTTATACAGCCCCTGCAGCTGTGAATAGATTGGAGGTGACTCTCAGGACAGTCCCTGTAGCTGTGTGAATAGATTGGGAGTGACTCTCAGTACAGTCTCTGTCGCTGCGTGAATAGATTTGGGTTGTCACGTTGCCTTCAGTTAGGCTGTCAGATCATCTGTTTTTGTAATAGAGAGTTCATTTTGTGAGTGCGTTGTTGGAAACTTTTCAGATATAAACAGGACACAAAGAAGTCTGTTTTTAAAGAAAAATTCAATTTTCTCTCTTACTGCTGTTCTTCCTGGTGTAAAGGCACTAGTTACTGAGGTTCTTTGTCACCTTAAGACTCAACTTTTCCAACATCTCCCTTGCTGGCCTCCTCCGCTGCACTCGACATTAGCTCCAACATATCCTTGCTCACACAATCCTGTCACCACTCACCCCAATGCTTGCTGACTTCAATTAGCTTCCTCTTCCTCAGTGAATCCATTTGAAGATTCTCATCCTCATTTTCAAATCCCTTCATGGCCCCACTCTTCCATGCTATTGGAACCTTCTCCAGCTGTATGTCCCGGCCTTACTCTTTACTCTACTGCGCATCTCCCCCTTCCTGCATTCTACCATCAATCGCGGCGCTGGCAGCCATCTTTGACTGAGCTAGTGGAGATGTTTCCCCGCGCCCTTCTGTCTCTCTCCTCGCTATCAAAAGCCTCCTTAAGATCCACCTCTTTGCCAGCACCCTGTGGCCATTTCCCTTATCTGCCTCCCACTCCTCTTCGAGATACACCCTTACTGCGAGGCAACTTTGGATATTTTGCTACATTAGAGTTGCTATATAAATGCAAATACTTGTTGTTGAGATTTATAAGAGTTTTTATCAACAGCCAAACAAATCTCAGAACTCAAATCCTAATCCCATCCCTTGTTCTACCCCTACCCATCACCCTTGCACCACCTCCTGTTTGGTCTTGGGGTTGGCACCGTTTTACAAGTCCATCAACCAGTGTGTGTACACGGGGAATGGGATCAATCTCCATGTAGAGCCCTTGTCGCAGAGGTCGCAGAAAGCTCCTCCCCTTATAGCCCAGTTTGGGTAAGTAAGCCATACAAACCCCCTACTGCCTGAAGTTCATGTACTTGGACACATCGTTCCCACACCCTGTGGGTACTGAGGAACATCGTTCCCACACCCTGTGGGTACAGGGGCACATCATTCCCCACACCATGGGCACAGGGAAACATCTCCATAGCCTTTCCCATCTATCCAGTTAAAATGAGTAATTTCGAAAGCATTAGGTGATAAACTGAGCACCATTGCATCATAACATTTGTCTTTGATCCTGGTCACTGGGTTAGTATTAATGGTTTGCTTCAAGCTGGAGTTAAAGGCTGTATACGTTTGAGTGGAAACAGGGTGTTCCTTGTTCCGTGCTTTATGTTCTTAGGAAAGAAATTTACCTTTAATGCCATATGAATTTTCCATTTAGCCCATTGCATTAACTATCACATCATGGCATCCCAATGCGTTTACTCCTATTGCCCTGCTTGGTATATTATTCCAAACATTTATTGCTTTCTGAGTACAGTATATTTTTCTTAAGCACCTTAAGTAGCTATTTCTGTCTTGTAAAGAGTTTGTAGAGAAATGCTCTTTGTAGTAAGGTTTTGGAGTGCATCCTTTTCAATAGCATTGGCTGTACTTCTGAGGAGGGAGCATTGACTTTCATATATAGAGAGAAAGATATTGCCAGCTGTACAGGGTACAAGCAAAGGGTGGTTGTCTGATGGTGAATCCTTCTTTCACATCTAGCCTCCAAACTCTCGCTCTCAGTCACAAATATTTTGTGTCTATTTTATTGATACTACTATGGTTAATGTTCCTTTGAACTTTCCTTCCTTGTCTTTACTAAACTGCAGATGCACTCTCCTTCCTCCCTGCTTTACTCACTGGGTACAAATCTCCTACTCATTCTTTCCCAAGACTTAGAAACTGGACTTAGCCTCCTTTAGTCGTCCCCTCCTCCCTCAACCCCACAGACCTTTAAAATAGTGAAGTTTTACCAAACAAACTACTTCTTCATTTATCCCCCTTCTCCCCTGCTCCTCCTGTCCTCGGCAACATCATGCACTATGGGCGTTGACTCTCCACTTCAGCTGCTCAAGACTAGAAGCTGGGGCTATGGTGAAATCGCCAATGGCTACAGCCGCAAAGAACCTATCCTGCTGTGTTTGGCCTTCACTCTAAGCCCCCCCACCTGTCCCCAACCTCTCCTGTCTTCATTTCAGTCAGAAGTCAGTTTATTGGTGTCTCTGCAGAAGGCTGAACATTAGTGACTCAAATCACTTTCTACTTTCTCGTTCACAGAAGGAACTATTGGCTCTTCCGTACAAGCCAAAGAGAAAGGTGCAATCTCTACTGTAAGTGTCTGCTGATGTTACAGTACACAAACATTCAATGAATTAATTTTATTCTGTTAAAATGTCCAATTTATCAATAATGTGATACTTGCCATTTTTTCAACTACTGTAATATGTCAACATTCTATCCCATTTTGTTTTAGAAAAGAATGTGAGGGGCTAGGGTGGTGTCATGGGTCAGAATATTTTCCTTTTCCTCTGGATTTTACTCCATTATATCCTGGTTCAAAATAATTTCCTGTCAGTTGATGATGGCCATTTATTTCCCAAGCCATTGCACTTTCAGCCACCTCCCCTAATGTTTCCCTTACGCCCTGCTCATGTCCCTTGTAAAGCTCCTTGGGTGATTTTGCTACAAGAAAAGTATTGTGTAACAGCGCAGGCACAATGGGCTGCATGGCCTCATTCTGTGCTGTAAATTACATGATTCTGCATGTAAGTTGTTGATGACTGATTATTGGTTGGGAGAAAACAGGAAAATGTGAGAGAAAAAAGTAAACTTGAATGAGAGGAAAAAGCTCAGAGAGGGTTCAGTGCAGGGCAAATATCACAGGAGACAGGGATGTTACTGTATGAGAAAAGTTGAGGAAACTTGGCATGCTCTCATTGGGGGAAGAAAAGAAACTACAAGGTGATCTGTGATGTTTCAAGGGCATAATTTAAAAATTAAGAAATTAAAAATAAGCAGGGAACTTGGGCGAAGCTTTTTCAAACAACGGGTGACAGAGTTGGAGAATAACTTACACATCTCCAGGACCTGATGGGTATTAAAAGAAACAGGTGGGGAAATTGCAGATACTTTAGTCATAATTTTCCAAAGCTTTACAAACGTCACTCCATTCTTTAAGAAGGGAGGCAGGGAGAAACCAGGAAACTGCAGGCCTGTCAGTTTAACACCAGGTGTGGGGAAGTTGCTGGAATCTATCATCAGGACAGAGTGACTGAGCACTTGGACAAGTCTGAGCTAATCAAGGAGAGTCAGCATGGATTTGCGAAGGGTAGGATATATCTGACCTTCCAGTTGAATTTTTTGAGGAGATCACTAACAACAACAACAACAACTTGTATTTATAAGCGCCTTTAACGTAGTAAAACATCCCAAGGCGCTGCACAGGAGTATTTTAATACACAAAATTTGACACCGATCCACATAAGGAGAAATCAGGGCAGGTGATCAAAAGCTTGGTCAAAGAGGTAGGTTTTAAAGAGCGTCTTAAAGGAGGAAAGAGAGGTAGAGAAGTGGAGAGGTTTAGGCAGGGAATTCCAAAGCTTAGGGCCTAGGCAGCAGAAGGCACGGCCAACAATGGTTGAGCGATTATAATCAGGGATCTTCAAAAGGACAGAATTAGAGGAGCGCAGATATCTCGGGGGGTTGTGGGGCTGAAGGAGATTACAGAGATAGGAAGGGGCGAGGACATGGAGGGATTTGAAAACAAGGATGAGAATTTTGAAATCGAGGCGCTGCTTAACCGGGAGCCAATGTAGGTCAGCGAGCACAGGGGTGATGAGCGAACGGGACTTGGTGCGAGTTAGGACACGGGCAGCCAAGTTTTGGATGACCTCAAGTTTACGTAGGGTGGAATGTGGGAGGCCAGCCAGGAGTGCGTTGGAATAGTCAAGTCTAGAGGTAACAAAGGCATGGATGAGGGTTTCAGCAGCAGATGAGCTGAGGCAAGGGCGGAGACGGGCAATGTTACAGAGGTGGAAATAGGTGATCTTTGTTATGCTGCGGATATGTGGTCAGAAGCTCATTTCAGGGTCAAATATGACACCAAGATTGTGAACAGTGTGGTTCAGCCTCAGACAGATATTAGGGAGAGGGATGGAGTCAGTGGCTAGGGAACGGAGTTTGTGGCGGGGACCGAAAACAATGGCTTCGGTTTTCCCAATATTTAATTAGAGAAAATTTTTGCTCATCCCGAACTGTATGTTGGACAAGCAGTCTGACAATTTAGACACCGTGGAGGGGTTGAGAGAAGTAATGAGATAGAGCTGGGTGTCGTCAGCGTACATGTGGAAACTGACGCTGTGTTTTCGGATGATGTCGCCAAGGGGCAACATGTAGATGAGAAATAAGAGGGGGCCAAGGATAGATCCTTGGGGGACACCAGAGGTAACGATGCGGGAGCGGGAAGAGAAGCTGTTGCAGGTGATTCTCTGGCTACGATTTGATAGATAAGAATGGAACCAGGCGGGTGCAGTCCCACCCAGCTGGACGACGGTGGAGAGGCGTTGGAGAAGGATGGAGTGGTCAACCGTGTCAAAGGCTGCAGACAAGTCAAGAAGGATGAGGAGGGATAGTTTACCTTTTTCACAGTCACAAAGGATGTAATTTGTGACTTTGATGAGAGCCGTATAAGATATTATTAGCAAAAATGAGAGCATACGGAATTGGAGGTAACCTTGTGACATGGGTTGTTAATTGGTTGAAAGGCAGGAGACAGAGAGTGGGGATAAAGGCAACACTCTCTAATTGGTGGGATGTAACAAATGATGTTCCCAGGGATCTGCACTGGGGCATCAGCTTTTCACCATATATATTAATAATTTATATTAATATTACTATACATATATATTAAACACACCCGGTATAGAATATCAGACAGAGTATAAACCCAATCATACCCAGTATAGAATTGTTCCATCAATTCCCCAATTGTCCCACATCCCTGACAGGCCCAGTTTTGTTCCCAGATTGAAAAGCGCTTCATTAATAAAGTAGGTCTTGTTCCTGCACGAACAGAACTTTAGCTAGAATTTAGGCAGCACCTTGAGGGACAGAAAGTCTCCATTTGTGGATATTTGATCTCTGAGACGTGCTGAGCTCGGCAGTGCTGCAGTTGGGTGCTAGAATTGGCTTCAGTCCCCATGCTAGGGATGAGAAAGGTCAACCAGGGTTCTCTCTTCTGATGGCTATCCAGTAACCCTTGCTGGAATGTGGACGTATGTGCTCATTGGGTGATGGAGCTATGATGCCCCCCCACAGTCAAATAGTCTGCCGACACTCATTGCCCAGCCTTCCAAATACGGAATGGGCAGTGTATGGGTGCCAGAGTGTGACAGACACCTGTGGGATCATATTCCAGGAAAAGCCAGCACCTTCAGGAGCGATGAGGAGGAACAGAATAGTGAAAAGCAGGTTGGAATGTAGGTAACGCTTTCTTCAGTGTTGTTGCTTTCAGCTGTGGCTTTGGGGGTGTATCTCTGATTGAGGCTCAGTGTTTTAGTATTGGGTTGACTGAGAGAATGGTCCTTGAGCTTGTATTGTATGAGTGTGTTCACGATGAGTTAATAACTTTCCACCTATTTCCTTATTGTTGCAGCTGCTTTTTCTCGGTTGCTGAGTTCCGTTGCCAGCACATTAAAGGTTTCCTATTTACTGCTGGCCTGTGGTCCGCCCCTCAGCAGCAGCACGTGCTGCACGCTTAGTGGCCAGTCCACTTGTTGCAACTCCACAGCCGGCCTGACCAGCCAGGACTGGACACACAGATTTCCTCCAGTGCTTAGTGATCACACAGTGTTACTGGGTCACACAGGCCACAGAGGTCACTCAATCCCCGGTCTGTGCTGAGTCAGCTGATGTCAGCCAAGTTAGAGCGGGGGTGAGGTGAGCCGAGGCGGCTATGACTGGCTTCAGCACCCATGGGCCAGAGAGAGAGAGAGAAGAAAAATCAGCTGATTGCCATCTCGTGACCCCTGCTGATTCACCCCATGACCGATTAGCCTGCGAATACTCTGGGCTCGATTTTGCCAGGCCCGAGGAGGCAGGAATGGAGGCGTGTGGGGTGTTAAAATTGCAAAAAATGGCAGGCGGGCCCGACCCCGCCTCCGAGCAATTTTCCCAAATGCGTGGTTTCTGATCTCGTCTCCGTCCCGCCTCCAAGAGGCGGGATAGGCCCTTAACAACCACTTAATTGCCTCTATACTCCCATTTTGAGAGGCCTTTCTGATTTTAACACTTTTTGGACGTGATGCACGCCTCCTCTGAAACACGACGGTAGCACACTTGGATTGTTGACTATCAGCTGCAGGTCCACCATTAAGAAGGAGATTTGATCAATTCTCATTCTGGGGGAATTTTTAGCAGTCATAACCATTGTTGTGGAATTATTATTATTCCTCCTCCTCCTCCTCCTCCCCTCTCTCTCTCTCTCTCTCTCCCCACATCCAATTGGAGTCAGGTGGCTAACACGAAAAGTGGATGACACGACCCTAGCCCGCCCCAATGACAAAATCGAGCCCTCTGTGTCCAAACTCAGTGAAGCAGGGCCACGAAAGTGATGTACTTACCCAGATCAAATCAGTGCCTTTGGTAAAGATTCCTACTTTAAAAGGGGTCATGAGGGAGAGATTTTCTCTTTTGAATTAGAAAGTGTTGTGAAAATTGCCCAATGTAGAATTAAAATCCTGAACTTTCACAAGACTTTCAATGAGCCCTAAAAGGGAACTTGATGGATATCCTTTTTGGAGCGGCTTGATTTTAAGGGGAAGCTAGCTAAGTACATGGGGGGTGGGGAGAAAGCAATAGAAGGATATGGTGGTAGGGTGAAATAAAGTGGGGTGGGAGGAGGCTCAGGTGGAGCATAAATACCAGCACGTACCTGTTGGGCCGAATGGCCTGTTTCTGTGCTGTACGTAAACTTGAGGTAATCCAAAACTCGGCTGCCCGTGTCCTAACTCACACCAAACCCCGTTCACCCATCACCCCTGTGCTCGCTGACCTACATTGGCTCCCGGTTAAGCAACGCCTCGATTTCAAAATTCTCAGCCTTGTTTTCAAATCCCTCCATGGCCTTGCCCCTTCCTATCTCTGTAATCTCCTCCAGCCCCACAACCTCCTGAGATATCTGCGCTCCTCTAATTCTGCCCTCTTGAGGATCCCTGATTATAATCGCTCAACCTTTGGTGGCCGTGCCTTCTGTTGCCGAGGCCCTAAGCTCTGGAATTCTCTGCCTAAACCTCTCCGCCTCGCCACCTCTCTTTCCTCCTTTAAGTTGCTCCTTAAAACCTACCTCTTTGACCAAGCTTTTAGTCACCTGCCCTAATTTCTCCTTATGTGGCTCAGTGTCACATTTTTGTCTTTTGATACTCCTGTGAAGTGCCTTGGGACATTTTACTACGTTAAAGGCGCTATATAAATACAAATTGTGTTGTTGTACATTCTATGTAATTTTTTTCAGGAGAGTCAAGGGAGGGCACTTGGGTAGAAATTACTGTGAAGTCAAAAGATATGATTGTGCGGGAAACTAGAATGCAGAAGTGATTGAAGGTGGGGGAGGGGGAAGGCGCTGCCCATTGGGGATCGAACCTGCTTCACAGTGGAAAGCTAAGGCGCAGGACTGAGCCCACTTTACAAATTCATGAAATCACTGTGACATTGAGCACAGTGAGTGCTGCTGCGGGGGAGAGCGAGGTAAGTCCAGGCAGAGCGGTGTGACTCAGCCCTTGGCCAAATGGTGACATTAGCAGGCAACAGGCTGGCTGCCTACCCTCATGGCCGAGGTATGGTGTGTAGCGCAGGGAGTCCGCAAGGAAGGTAAAGGGATGGAATATAACACAACTTATCACAATTAGTACACACTCTTAATCAAATAGCACTAGTGAGTCAGAGCAGAGGTCACGGCAGGGTTATCTCTGTGTCTGTATCTCTCTCTCTGTCAGTGTATCTCTCTCTCTCTCTCTCTCTCTCTGTATCTCTCTCTATCTCTCTCTCTCTCTCAGTGTATCTCTCTCTCTCTCTGTCTCTCTCTCTGTATCTCTCTCGCTCTCTCTGTATCTCTCCCTCTCTCTCTCTCTCTCTCTGTATCTCTCTCTCTCTCTCTCTGTCAGTGTGTATCTCTCTCTCTCTCTGTCAGTCTCTCTCTCTCTCTCTCTGTCTCTCTCTCTCTTTCTCTGTATCTCTCTCTCTGTATATCTCTCTCTCTGTGTATCTCTCTCTCTCTCTGTGTATCTCTCTCTCTGTCAGTCTCTCTCTCTCTCTGTCAGTGTGTATCTCTCTCTCTCTGTGTCTCTCTCTCTTTCTCTGTATCTCTCTCTCTCTGTATCTCTCTCTCTCACTGTATCTCTCTCTCTCTCTGTGTATCTCTCTCTCTCTCTCTGTCAGTCTCTCTCTCTCTCTCTCTGTCAGTGTGTATATCTCTCTCTCTCTCTCAGTGTATCTCTCTCTCTCTGTCTCTCTCTCTCTGTATCTCTCTCTGTATATCTCTCTCTCTCAGTGTATCTCTCTCTCTCTCTGTCAGTCTCTCTCTCTCTGTCAGTGTGTATCTTTCTCTCTCTCTCTGTGTATCTCTCTCTCTCTCTCTCTGTCAGTGTGTATCTCTCTCTGTGTATCTCTCTCTCTCTCTGTCAGTCTCTCTCTCTCTCTGTGTCAGTGTGTATCTCTCTCTCTCTCTGTGTATCTCTCTCTCTCTGTATCTCTCTCTCTCTCTGTCTCTCTCTCTCTCTCTGTCAGTGTGTATCTCTCTCTCTCTCTCTGTATCTCTCTCTCTATCTATCTATCTCTCCCTCTCAAGCTGGGCGCCAGAAGGTGCTGCAGAATTTCACTGTTCTGCTGCTCTATTCTGACAATGATGGTTTGAGACTGCAGCACACCAACATACTTGCATTGTCAGTATCAGAGTGTCAGACTGGCCTCTGCAGCTGCTCCCAGTATGCCCGGCTTGTGACCTGGCTGCCAATGTTAGCCTCAAGTCAGTCTCATTGTCAGAAGTTAAACAAAACTAGCCAGAGAAAGGATGTAAGATACAGGAACTGCTGGGAGTCTCAGCAGCCAGCACAGTGCGGAAAACATAGCCAGACTACAAAACAAAGGCAGCATTTTAATCAGGCATTGCTGGAATTCCTTTCTATTGGGGAGCTCTTGCCTCTCTGTCTCAGTCTCTGTATCTGTGTGTGTGAGTGTCTCTATTTCTGTCTATCTCTCTGTCTGTTTCACTCCCCCTACCTCTCTGCATCTCCTCCATCTGTTTGTTTCTATCACCACAAGCAGATATTTTTAAAAAAGTTATTTATTATTTTCCTCACTCTACTTTCTTGATCCCGAGCTGAGCACCAGTGTGAGAGGCCAGCCTGCTGCAAGGCCTCCTGTATGAGGGGGAAAGCTACTCTTAGGCCTCCAGTGTTCGGAGGTTGACAAGGCTGACCCACAGGGGGACTACCTGATTTCCCTTCCTCTTAAATATCAGGAGATGGTTCCCTCCCACTGACAGTGTGTCCAAAGTCATAAACAGAGGTGCCAGAATTGCATTACAGAACTCAGCTCTGCTCATCTAATTCATGTGATTCGTATCCTAAATAAGCTTTCAGTGCCACAATTCCCCGCCCAGTGAGTCTCCGATGTACACTGTTTACAATAGGTGCCCCTGAAAGAACAGCTTTGGGATTGTCTTCCCCTCAAGGGCCCCTCCCCCAATGTTCAGCTTCAGCCAGACTGTGACAAGGCTCCTCGCTGAAATCAGAAAAATAGCTCACAGTGATAGCTTCTCCCGAGGGACGTGTGGGTAAATGTAGCACGGGGTGTGCTCAGAGCCCGCAGAAACCAGAACACCCCTGGATCTATCCCTGGTCTGTGCTGTCCTCAGCTGTGCCATCACTAGGAACCGCTGCATTGGGCAGAGAACAAATCAACCGAGGTTCCTCATCACTATTCAGTGACTCCTAGTGGTCCTCAGGCCAGGACAGGCTCGAGCCCAGCCATGGCGAACCCCGCAGTCAAACAGACAGACGACACGCGTCAACTAAGCTCACAAATAAAGAATAGCCGCTTTTTTAAAATTCGCTTCTGCGATCTGGGTGTCGCTGATGAGGCCGGCATTTATTGCCCATCCCTAGTTGCCCTTGAGAAGGTGGTGGTGAGCCGCCTGCTTCAAACGTTGCAGTCCGTGTGGTGAAGGTACTCCCACAGTGCTGTTAGGGAGGGAGTTCCAGGATTTTAACCCAGCGACGATGAAGGATCAGCGATATACTTCTAAGTCAGAATGGTGTGTGACTTGGAGGGGAACTTGGAGGTGGTGGTGTTCCCATGCCCCTGCTGCCCTTGTCCTTCTAGGTGGAAGAGGTCGCAGGTTTGGGAGGTGCTGCCGAAGAAGCCTTGGCGAGTTGCTGCAGTGCATCTTGTAGATGGTACACACTGCAGCCATGGTGTGCCAGTGGTAGAGGGAGTGAATGTTTAAGGTGGTGGATGGGGCGCCAATCAAATGGGCTGCTTTGTCTTGGATGGTGTCGAGCTTCTTGAGTGTTGTTGCAGCTGCACTCATCCAGGCATGTGGAGAGTATTCCATCACACTCCTTACTTGTACCTTGTAGATGATGGAAAGGCTTTGGTGAGACACACACCGCAGAATACCTAGCCTCTGACCTGCTCTTGTTGCCACAGTATTTATGTGGCTGGTCCAGTTAAGTTTCTGGTCAATGGTGACCCCCAGGATGTTGATGGTGGGGGATTCAGCAATGGTAATGCCATTGAATGTCAAGGGGAGGTGGTTAGACTCTCGCTTGTTGGAGATAGTCATTGCCTGGCACTTCTGTGGCGTGAATGTTACCTGCCACTTATCAACCCAAGCCTGAACGTCGTCCAGGTCTTGTTGCATGCGGGCATGGACTGCTTCATTATCTGAGGAGTTGTGAATGGTGCTGATCACTGTGCAGTCATCAGCGAACATCCCCATTTCTGACCTTATGTTGGAGGGAAGGTCATTGATGAAGCAGCTGAAGATGGTTGGGCCTAGGACACTGCCCTGAGGAACTCCTGCAGCGATGTCCTGGGGCTGTGATGATTGACCTTCAATCACCACAACCATCTTCCTTTGTGCTAGGTATGACTCCAGCCAGTGCAGCGTTTTCCCCCTGATTCCGATTGACTTCAGTTTTACTAGGGCTCCTTGATGCCACACTCGGTCAAATGCTGCCTTGATGTCAAGGGCAGTCACTCTCACCTCACCTCTGGAATTCAGTTCCTTTGTCCATGTTTGGACCAAGGCTGTAATGAGGTCGGGAGCCGAGTGGTCTTGGCGGAACTCAAACTGGGCATCAGTGAGCAGGTTATTGGTGAGTAAGTGCCACTTGATAGCACTGTCGATGACACCTTCCATCACTTTGCTGATGATTGAGAGTAGACTGATGGGGCGGTAATTGGCCGGGTTGGATTTGTCCTGCTTTTTGTGGACAGGACATACCTGGGCAGTTTTCCACATTGTCGGATAGATGCCAGTGTTGTAGCTGTACTGGAACAGCTTGGCTAGAGGCACGGCTAGTTCTGGAGCACAAGCCTTCAGCACGGTAGCCGGGATGTTGTCGGGGCCCATAGCCTTTGCTGTATCCAGTGCGCTCAGCCATTTCTTGATATGACGTGGATATCACTGTGATGGTGGGGACCTCGGGAGGAGGCCGATATGGATCATCCACTCGGCAATTCTGGCTGAAGATGGTTGCAAATGCTTCAGCCTTGTCTTTTGCACACACATGCTGGGCTCCACCATCATTGAGGATGGGGATATTCATGGAGCCTCCTCCTCCCATTAGTTGTTTAATGGTCCACCACCAGGGTACCAGAGCGCCGCAGATCCCCTAACCCCCTGAGCCCCCCCAATCCCCCCCACCGGAACCCCCTAACCCCCCCAGAACCCCATCCACCACCTTAAACATCCACTCCCTCCACCACCGGCGTACCATGTCTGCAGTGTGCACCATCTACAAGATACACTGCAGCAACTCGCCAAGGCTTCTTCGGCAGCGCCTCCCAAACCCACGACCTCTTCCACCTAGAAGGACAAGGGCAGCAGGCGCATGGGAACACCACCACCTCCAAGTTCCCCTCCAAGTCACACACCATCCTGACTTAGAAATATATTGGCCGTTCCTTCATCGTGGCTGAGTTAAAATCCTGGAACTCCCTCCCTGACAGCGCTGTGGGAGCACCTTCACCACACGGACTGCAGCGGTTCAAGAAGGCGGCTCACCACCACCTTCTCAATGGCAATTAGGGATTTGCAATAAATGCTGGCCTGGCCAGCGACGCCCACATCCCATGAATTAATTAACCCCTCCCCCCTCCCCGAAGCCCACAAAAACCCTGCGTTAACAAGGAGTCGGCACCTTCAGGAGAGGAGGGGAATAAAAGTGCTCGATGCCGTCAGCCTGATTCAGCTCCTGTCTTGTGCAAAATCATTTCTTAAGCTCATCAAAGCTGAGCTGGTGCAAAACGTCGTGGGATCAGCATTTTGCAGCTAACAAGATTTGGATGGATTAGGAGGGAAAGTGTTTGAAAGTGAGGACTCCCTGACAGCCGAATGACTAAAGCACTTCGCTGTCCTTTACATCTTAACGTTTAATTTGAGTTATGACAGCTCATCCTTCACTGACTCTGCTCTGGCCCTGGGTCAGAAACCACTCTGAACTGATAGTGTGATACACCTCGGCTGGCAGGACGATTCCTGCCGGTGATCCTTTGCCGTGAGTTGGGATCTGGGGCCGGTGGGCAGTGTGTGTGGGGGCTACAGAGGTTCGATCAGGAGCCCTCCCCTGTATCGGCGTTGGGTTTTCCTTTGCCACAGTTTGTACCAGCCCGATGTTTGGCTCCTCCTGTGCAATATTCTTGCAGCAGTGGGAGACTTCACTCTAATGGGAATGAATCGGGCTGTGCTAAGACTGTTCCACTGAATCTGCCACGGATTCTCACAGCAACCTGTGGGCATCATATAAACTGTTCAGCTCACTTTGAGGTGCGGCATTTGACATGGTTTTCACTGCCACCTTTGGACCACTCCCCGGTGGCCCAGGGGTGAATGTGCCGCCCGGTGTTGTACCGTGCTACACACAGACCGGGAGGGAGTCACGTCTGATCCACGGTCAGGACATTACAGCCAAGGCAACATTACAGCCTTCCCATTACTCTCTGCACCCCGAACAGGGGAGAGAAAATCCGGCTAGGATTGCCGCTCATGGTTAAATAGCCTGCGACACTCACTGACTCGGCTCACGTGTGTAGAATGTTCACCGGATAAGGTAACCCGGAATTTAGGGCCTTCCTGATCAGAACTCAGTTCCACGGCGGTGGGAATTTACCATTGAACAGCCCGGAGGCTGCAACATACACGGTGTTGTATAAGCTGAGATCCAGGATGGCGGTACAGACTGCATTGCTGTTTTGCTGTCTCTGTGGGCACCTTCAGGATTGTCAGGTTATTTTTCATTTTCGGCAGTAGGTCTTTGGAGAAGCGGCACTCCGAGACTGTGTCACACCGCACACCCTCACACCTCCTACCAGCAGCCGAAGGGACAAGGGTTAATGAACTGCTTATTACACAGCTGGTGGACACAGTGAGCGAGGAGCCAGGCCAGTGCGTGACCTGTTCAATCTGTTTACTTGCAGGAATCCAGTCTGTCCAGAGTTCAGCAGCGAGGCTGAGGAGACCTATCAGGCCTTGAGGCAGTTTGACTGAACGTTCAGCAAATCCTTCAGACAGAGAGGCTCCAGGAGAGAATGAACCACTTATTTGGATTCAATAAATATTGCAGTTTCCTAAAGCTCTAACTGATGTGTCTGTTTATCTGTATTGTACTTTCTCGAATTCACCATTCGCTCTGCGCATCGCCCAGCTGGCAGGAGCCTTGTGTCTGGGCAGCAGCTTTGATTTATTGAAGCTTCCTGTTCCAAGGGGCAAGGCACCGTTTGCTTCCTCAGCCAAGTGGTGATTCCAGCTGTGTGAGCCTATGGTGAACATTGGCACACTATTCGACCTTAGGGGGAATCACAGTCAAGCCCAATCCTGTTGCCATCTGACATTCACACACATGCTCACCTTCTAGCAGCAGCCAGTGGCTGGAGTGGGACGCCCAGTCGATGGGTCAGTGTTTTCACCACAAGAGGGGAGAATAAAAAACTTTTAAAAACTCAAATGTTTGCAATGGCTCATTTCGGCCACTGTATCCCACTTGCAGTTTGTTACTGGACATTCTTAGCGTGCAAAGTTAAAGCACATGGGATTGGGGGTAAGGTACTGACTTGGATAGAGAACTGGTTGGCAGACAGGAAGCAAAGAGTTGGAATAAACGGGTCTTTTTCCGAGTGGCAGGCAGTGACTAGTGGGGTACCGCAGGGATTGGTGCTAGGACCCCAGCTATTCACAATATATATTAATGATCTAGACGAGGGAACTAGATGTAATATCTCCAAGTTTGCAGACGACACAAAGCTGGGTGGGCGAGTGTGCTGTGAGGAGGATGCAGAGAAACTCCAGTATGATTTGGACAGGTTGGGTGATTGGGCAGATGCAGTATAATGTGGATAAATGCGAGGTTATCCACTTTAGTGGCAAAAACAGGAAGACAGATTATTATCTGAATGGCAATAGATTGGGAAAAGGGGAAGTGCAACGAGACCTGGGTGTCCTTGTGCACCAGTCGCTGAAGGTAAGCATGCAGGTGCAGCAGGCAGTTAAGAAGGCAAATGGTATGTTGGCCTTCATAGCGAGAGAATTCGAGTACAGGAGCAAGGATGTCTTGCTGCAGTTGTACAGGGCCTTGGTGAGACCACACCTTGAGTATTGTGTGCAGTTTTGGTCGCCTTGAGGAAGGATGTTCTTGTCATGGAGGGAGTGCAGCGAAGATTCACCAGACTGATACCTGGGATGGCAGGAATGACGTATGAAGAGAGATTGGGTCGATTAGGCTTATATTCGCTAGAGTTTAGAAGAATGAGAGAGGATCTCATTGAAACTTATAAAATTCTAACAGGACTAGACAGACTAGATGCAGGAAGGATGTTCCCGATGGCGGGGGAGTCCAGAACCAGGGGTCACAGTCTAAGGATAAGGGGTGAGCCATTTAGGACTGAGATGAGGAGGAATTTCTTCACCCAGAGAGTGGTGAACCTGTGGAATTCTCTACCACAGAAGGCAGTTGAGGCCAATTCATTAAATATATTCAAGAAGGAGATAGATATATTTCTTAAGGCTAAAGGGATCAAGGGATATGGGGAGAAAGCAGGGACAGGGTACTGAATTTGGATGATCAGCCATGATCTCATTAAATGGCGGAGCAGACTCGAGGGGCCGAATGGCCGACTCCTGCTCCTATCTTCTAAGCTTCTATGCTCATGTGTAGACAGGACACAAACACACACATACACCATACACACAGACACACACACACAGACACCATACACAGACACACACCATACACACAGACACACACACCAGACACCGACACACACCAGACACACAGACACACACCATACACACAGACACACAGACACACACACACACACCATACACACAGACACACACACACACACACCATACACACACACACCACACACCGACACACGCACCATACACCACTCACACACCACACTTGCAGGGCCATGGTGCAATGTCTGCTTTGAGAATATGAAAAGTCACACATTTTGAAACAAACTTTTAAACTTTTAAAAAATGACCTTTATCTTCACAACCACTTTGAAATAAGGATGGTCAGACTTCCCTGATGGTCAGTGGTTAAGGCAGTGGGTAACTGAGCCACCCAACCAGGAGATCCCAGATTCAGTCTTTGGTTTGGGCTCTTCTTCTCCTTCTTCCGTATGGTAGTAGCAAAGCAAATCATGTGTCAATATCTAAGTCAGATATCCAGGCCAAAGCTTACAGTGTAACAGTGTGGATATCTTGTAGGCTGCCTGTGAGTTTCCCCTGAGGGCAGTGCTCAATGATGTGCTCCAGGGTCTGATCAGGAGCTCCACAGGTGCATGATGGGGATGCTTTAATCTTCCATCTATGGAGAAGGCGGCAGCATCGACCATGACCAGTTCTGAGGCAGTTGATGGTTGTCCACTGTTTGCGAGGAAGGTTTGATCCTTCAGGTTGTATTGTGGGGTCCTCTTTCAGGAATCCATTCCGTATGTCAAAGTTCTTCCAAGCATTTTGCCATCGGTCATCAAGGCTGAGGGGCGACCGCTGAAGGGCTTCGGCGATGGTCCAAAATGGCCTTGTATATTTGAGAGGGGTTGGTGGTAGGTTGTTCAAGTTGGCCTGGATCGGCATGTCTTTGCTGGTGTAGTGGTTGTATTCTCTGGAGACTGCATATTCACGGCGTAGGTGTGGTGGTGCGATGTTTGCAAGCACGGGCAGCCAAGGTGTTGGTGTCGATAAAAGCGTACCGGTGATAATTCTCATAGTAGAATTCAGCTGGACATCAATGGATTTGACATGCGGACTCGATAGCCATACCGGAGAGCAGTACTCCGCTGTAGAGTACACCAGGGCGAGTGCTGCCGTACGGAGGGTTTGAGCGTCTGCTCCCCATGTGGATCCGGTGATTTCTGGATCAAGTTGACCCTACTCTTTAGTTTCTTCCCAAGGTTCTGGAGATGTTGTCTATATGATAGGGTGTGATCAAGCGTGACTCCTAAATAGGAGGGTTTTTTGGCATAGTTTACCTCTGCACCAAAGAAGGAGACTTTCAAAGCTTGGTTTGCTTGATGGGTGTTGAGGTGGAATGTTGAGGTGACGGTCTTTTGCGGGTTTGGCCGAAGTCGCCAACGATGGAAGTAGGCCTCCATCCTCTGTAAATCACTGGTTAGGGTCTCTTCGGTGATGGACAGATTCATGTTTGTGCTGTTAGCTAGTCTCAACGGGACTGCGGGCGGATGCTGTAATATGCTCACCCTCCCTGTGTCAGGATTCGTATTCCTGATCATTGTCCAGCAACTCCGGGTTATTGGGTGAGGACAGAATTGGGTTTGTCTGTGATGGTTCCATGATTTCGTAGCCTGCTGATCACTGTCCAAGGTAACACAAGAAACAGTGACCAACTGGATGAGATATTGAAGGATGGCATGTTTTCATAAAACGTCTTCAGCAAAGTTCCAGTACCTTCAGGCGAGGAGAGGGGGGAACGCGAGGAAAACTGGGGGGATAAAAGGAGCAAATAAAAGATTACGGGTAACCATCAGAACACCAGAGTGGGAGGCTGGTTTGAGGAATTACTGAGCCCAAGGTCTGAGGGAGGAGTCTGTGAGCCCCACAGTGTGAGAGACACAAGTCCAAGGTGTGAGGGAGCAGTCTGTGAGCCCTACAGTGTGAGAGACACAAGTCCAAGGTGTGAGGGAGGAGTCTGTGAGCCCCACAGTGTGAGCCAGTCATCCTGACAGTTTGATGGAGTCACTGAGGGTAATTCTGATTTCGTGCAATATTGTAAAACAGGTGACAGCGAATGCCATCCCCTTTTACATCTCTGCTGGTTTTTATTTCCATTGACTGCCCCGTCTGTATCTATCTATCTTGTGACTCTGTAAAATGCTTCTTTAAGAGGGGATCTGATGGTGAAACCCACCACTTTTAATGTTCCCCCAGCCATTCCACACTGACATTTTCTTCAAAGAGCGATAGTTGGCTGGGCTCCCTGCAAAGTCTATGCCCTCTCAGGCCATAAACAGTCTGATCATTCTTCAGCTCGGGGAAACCATATGGGATTTTTATTTTATTCCCAGGTTAAATATTTGGCTGTCAAGCCTGTGAGGTTCTGAGAATCTATTTCTTCCTGTAGTTATAATTAAATCGAGAATGTGGAGACCTGGGGAAGTGTTCTTATTTTTTTAAGGGCCAGCATTGCTTTCTGAGAGTGTACAAGGGAGGCTCAGATCGATTACCAGCCTGCCCGGAAAGCACCATCAATAACCTCCAGGAAAGGTTCACGCACTGTTGGCGAAATCAGTCGAGATTTCAAGTTAAAACTCACAGAGTACACATCATAAACAACAGATCCAGGGAGCAATGTAACCGAATCACACAATACACAAAACACCTAGAAACCTCCTAATTGGAGTCCAGTCCATAACTCACTCCCAGGTATCCACACTATATATAGTGTCAGCTTGGCTTAGTGGTAGCATTTCCAATTCTAAGG
Source organism: Squalus acanthias (assembly GCA_030390025.1). NCBI lineage: Eukaryota > Metazoa > Chordata > Chondrichthyes > Squaliformes > Squalidae > Squalus > Squalus acanthias. The sequence continues at coordinate 63,862,582 of CM059445.1, read as the reverse complement.
CAAAAGATTGTGGGTTCAAGCCCCATTCTAGAACTTGATTACATAATCTAGGCTGTCACTTCAGTGCAGTGCTGAGGGAGTGTTGTATTGTCAGAGGTGACATCTTTCAGATGAGACGTTAAGTGTCTGCCTGTTGGATGCAAAAGATCCCATTGAGCAATTAAAAATACTGAGGGAACGCTGCAAGATGTCAAAGGGGCCTATATAAATGCAAGTTCTTTTTCTCTGTCTATTCTATATAGAAACCACCTGAAAGTTCTCATAAAATCCAACCAGTAACTCACTTCCGTGTATTCATTATCACTAGTGACATAACCTGAGTCAGTTCCATACCATTGATGGTCTCAGGTGGGACACATTAGCCACACAAACACAGGCTGCAAATACAGCTGTAATTACACAGTAATGTGTCCCAACTGGGAACATCTACACTGGGAAGCCTGCCAGTCATGAAATAGTTAGCTTCCTTACTGCTGCTGCCTGTATTTTTAATATTCATTCTCAGGATGTGGGCGTCGCTGGCAAGGCCTGCATTTATTGGCTATCCCTAGTTCCCCTGAGAAGGTGGTGGTGGGCCGCCTTGTTGAACCACTGCAGTCTATGAGTGGTTTGATGGAATTGAATGGCTTGCTAGTTAAGAGTCAATCATGTTGGTGTGGGACTGGAGTCACATATAGGCCAGAAAGGGTAAGGACGGCAGGTTTTCTTCCATAAAGGGCATAAGTTGTTATGCTTGAGTTGGGTTTTTATGACAATCCAACAACTTTTTATTTCCAGATTTCTTAAACTGAATTAACCTCACATTCTCAAACTGCCATGGTGGGATTTGAACTCACGTTCCCTGGATTACTAGTTTAGGAACATAATCATTACACTACTGTACCCAATTGTAAGGTGGAAAATGACTGCAGTACAACTTAAGTTCTCCCCATCAGTGTAGTTCAGAACACCAGGGAAAAGGTTCAGTGTGTGAGTAAGCTATTAAGATGATGTGTGTATAATATCTGCCGTTTTGTTGTGCCATTCAGTCAAGTTGAAGTTCCTGCCCCTGCTTCACATAACACAGCCACACTGCACCCCATTTATGTTGCAGCAACCCCTCCGTGTCAGTCATGCAATGTAAATTATAAATGCGCTGCCTGAAAGGGCGGTGGAAATAGATTCAATAGTAACTTTCAAAAAGGAATTGGATAAATATTTGAAGGGGAAAAATTTACAGGGCTATGGGGACAGAACGGAGGAGTGGGACTAATTGATAGCTCTACCAAAGAGCCGGCACAGGCACGATGGGCCAAATGGCTTCCTTCTGTGCTGCGTCATTCTATGATTCTAAATGAGACGGTATAAGTGCCTCTGTCTGGGTAATCTGGTTATCAGCTGTCCTGTATATAACACGCATCTGGTCATAAGAACATAACATAAGAAATAGGAGCAGGAGTAGGCCATTTGGCCCTTCGAGCCTGCTCCGCCATTCAACAAGATCATGGCTGATCTTCTACCTCAACTCCACCTTCCCGCCCGATCCCCATATCCCTTAATTCCCTTGGTTCCCAAAAATTTATCGACCTCTGTCTTGAATATATTCAACGATTGAGCATCCACAGCTCTCTGGGGTAGAGAATTCCAAAGATTCACAATCCTTTGAGTGAAGAAATTTCTCCTCATCTCAGTCCTAAATGGCCGACCCCTTATTCTGAGACTGTGACCCCCGTGTTCTAGATTTCCCAGCCAGGGGAAACATTTTCTCAACATTAACCCTGAAGAATTCAAGCCCCTCAAGCCCCTTAAGAATTTTATATGTTTCAATTAGATCACCTCACATTCTTCTAAACTCTAAGGAATATAGGCCTAGTCTACTCAATCCCTCCTCATAGGGCAATCCCTTCATCCCAGGAACCAGTCTAGTGAACCTTTGCTGCATTCCCTCAAAGGCAAGTATGTCTTTCCTTAGGTAAGGAGACCAGAACTGTGCACAGTACTCCAGGTGTGGCCTCAACAATGCCCTGTATAATTGTAGCAAGACTTCTTTACTCTTATACTCTAATCCCTTTGTAACAGAAGTTAACATACCATTTGCTTTCCTAATTGCTTGCTGTAACTGCATGTTAACTTTCTGTGATTCATATACAAGGACACACAGGTCCCTCTGAATGCAAACATTTCCCAGTCTCTCACCATTCAAAAAATATTCTGCTTTTTTGTTTTTCCTACCAAAGTGGATAACTTCACACTTCCCCACATTGGATGCATTACACTCAGTCCCTTCATCTAAGTCATTAATATAGATTGTAAATAGCTGAGGCCCAAGCACTGATCCTTGCAGTACCCCACTAGTTACAGCCTGCCAACCTGAAATGACCCGTTTATTCCTACTCTCTGTTTTCTGTCCATTAACCAATCCTCAATCCATGCTAATATATTACCCCCAATCCCACGAGTCCTAATTTTATGCAATAACCTCTTATGTGGCACCCTATCAAATGCTTTTTGAAAATCCAAATACACTACATTCACTGGTTCCCCCTTATCCATCCTATTAGTTACATCTTCAAAAAACTCTAACAGATTTGTCAAACATGATTTCCCTTTCATAAAACCATGTTGACTCTGCCTAATTATATTACGATTTTCTAAGTGCCCTATTACCACGTCCCTAATAATAGATTCTAGCATTTTGCCTACTACTGATGTCAGGCTAACTGGCCTATAGTTCCCCGTTTTTTCTCTTCTTCCTTTCTTAAATAGCGGGGTTATGTTTGCTACCTTCCAATTCTTGGGGACTGTTCTAGAATCTGGGGAATTCTGGAAGATTAAAACCAGTGCATCCACTATCTCTGCAGCTACCTCTTTTAAAACGCTAGGATGCAGGTCGTCAGGTCCAGGGGATTTGTCGCCACTTAGTCCCATTAATTTTTCCAGTACTATGTCTTTACTTATACTGATTTCTTTAAGTTCCTCATTCTCTCTAGACCCTTGGTTCCCCATTATTTCCGGAATGTTTTTTGTGTCTTCTACCGTGAAGACAGATACAAATCAGCTGTCCTTTATGTAAACAGATCTAATTATTAGTTGTCCTGTATATAACGCTCTCCTTTCTGAGCAAGAGTCAAAGCAGAGTTAGTTACAGACACCCTCGATGAGATGGCACCACAATTGAATTGTCTCACGATGCGCATTTTCTAGACTCACAGGTGAAGAACGTCCGACTGGGCAAGGCGGGCAAAGCAGGGACACCTTTACGAGCCAGTGTCTTTTGGAAAGAAGGGGGATAAAAACAGCAAAGCAAGAAAACGGTTGTGAGTACTGTAGGGAGCAAGTGTTCAAACAGAGAAATCACAGCGGCCATCAGATGCAGCCCTGTGGGGAGCACTTACCCACTGCGTGTTGAAATGAGATGCTGCACTGGCGCCAGCACCAGTCGGACTGCAAAACAACGGCAGAATTTAGAGAGGATTCGTAAACATCTGCATTGCCAGGGACGTCAGTGAGATTTCATTCCCATTCTCTGGGGACAATGCTGTAAACCGTAAAGCCTGTGCAAACAGATTAAGCTCCAGTTGCATCGTAATAATTAAATATTACACTCATTCCATCAATAAAGTACAACGTTTCAATTAGATTTATGTACAGGGTTCCCAGGGGGAACATTAAAAAATCATCTTTCTAAAACAAATATATATACATGTAAACTAACAAAACACAAACATGAATTACCCACTGCGCTCATTTACAGTATTTAAAGGGAAGGTTTGGAGCAATGTATGCAGAATATATGGAGAATAGCTAATAATCAGGAGAGTTAATTACAGGATAATCAATAGTCAGGAGAGTGTCACATAGAGCCTGAATCAGTGGCTGCAGAACGTAATCCAGTCCTAGATATCAAGAAGTACGCAATGTTCTTTCCCTTCTCCTGGTTGCTGTCTGCCCATCACTCGAGGGATTGTTTTGTATATCCCATCACCTCCCCATCGATCATTCTCTGTTTTCCAATTTTTTGGCAAGTATATTATCCCCCGTTCTGAAGCATTCCCTGATATGGTGTCCAACAAGTCAACAACAAAGGATGAGTAGAAATGATATAGTCAAATTTCTTTATGTGAGACTAGCAAGGCTCATAGAGTAGATGGTAAATGATCCACATGAATTGAAATTGCCTTAGTAATTGAGGAATGTGGTGATAAATGGCGAATGTTCTGCCTGAGATACAATAACCAGTGGTGTTCCATTGAGATCTGTTCTGGGACTGCTGCTGTTCTCAATGATTGAGAGTGATATAGAGCAGGAGATCTGTAGGCACAGAACAGGACAATGCACATTATTAACTTTGCTGGTGACATGAAGGAATGTGGGCAGATAACAAATAAAAAGGAGATTAATTATCTTCAGAGAGACTTGGACTAATTGCGTGGATCGACTGAGATATAGCCAATGGATTTTTATGTGAAGAAACGTTAGGTAATGCATAAAGGAGAGGCGGCAGTAAGCACATGTTTAACATGAAAGAGTCCTACTTTAAGTAAAGAAAGAACTTGACCTAGAAATTCAATAAGGCCCAAAAACGAGCGGTGCCACAGCGGGGCAAGATTTGTTCAAGCCCGTAAAAAGATCGCAGTCGTGCCATTATTTTGGTGCTGCCTGCTGATTAGCATTATTGTTACATTCATCCCAGTGCTGAACGCCAGGCAAGGACTCTGGGGGAGGGCCTGGAGGTCGGGGCCAGGATCGGGGAGAGATCGGAGAGGGCCTGGAGGTCGGGGCCAGGATCGGGGAGAGATCGGAGAGGGCCTGGAGGTCGGGGCCAGGATCGGGGAGAGATCGGAGAGGGCCTGGAGGTCGGGGCCAGGATCGGGGAGAGATCGGAGAGGGCCTGGAGGTCGGGGCCAGGATCGGGGAGAGATCGGAGAGGGCCTGGAGGTCGGGGCCAGGATCGGGGAGAGATCGGAGAGGGCCTGGAGGTCGGGGCCAGGATCGGGGAGAGATCGGAGAGGGCCTGGAGGTCGGGGCCAGGATCGGGAGAGATCGGAGAGGGCCTGGAGGTCGGGGCCAGGATCGGGGAGAGATCGGAGAGGGCCTGGAGGTCGGGGCCAGGATCGGGGAGAGATCGGAGAGGGCCTGGAGGTCGGGGCCAGGATCGGGGAGAGATCGGAGAGGGCCTGGAGGTCGGAGTCGGGAGTGAGGTCAGAGATGATAATGGTAAGTACTTAGCTTTTTCTCATTCTGCGCTGTTTAGCGTTTGTTTTCCCAGGAGTAAACATTGCTGGCGCTGGCTGCCTCAGATGCAAGCCAAATTTGTAAGAGGGAGCAGAAGCAGGCATTAGGCCCCTTATTTGAATATGTTAATGGCCTAACACCTGCTTCAGACGAAGGTAAACAACGCCTTTATTTTTGCCCTCACCAATATGGCGTCCGGCGCGGCGCACGCTGGAAGTGGACAGAAGCGAGGCGGACGCCATTATTTCCATGAAACAGGCCTTAACAGCCTGCGCTAAGATGCCAAATTTCAGGCCCAAAGTATTTGTGTAGCACCTTTTACACCCTCAGGTGTGCTTCACAACCGATGAATTACTTTTGAAGTGTAGTTATAATTGTTTTGTTGGCAAATGTGGCAGCCAATTTACGCACAGCAAGATCCCACACACAGCAGTGAGATTAATGACCTGTGTTGGTGATGTTGGTTGAGGGATAAATATTGTCCGGAACACCTGCTCTTCTTTGAATAGTGCCACAGGATCATTTAGAGGCAGACAGTCCTCGGTTTAATGTCCCATCTGAAAGATGGTACCTCCGACAGTGCAGCACTCCCTCAGTATTGCATGGGAGTGTCAGCCTGGATTACAGGCTCAAATCTTGGAGTGGGGCTCGAACTCACGACCTTCTGACTCAGAGGCGAGAGTGTTACCCACTGAGTAAGCCAGTTGAATTGTGGAGCCAGATAAGCCATTCCCCTCTGGGATACGTACGTACCTCCCCCCGCACCCCTTAAAGGGGAGACCCACTAAAGGTAACAGAGGGTCTGGCCCACCCAAACTAGAGATTAGAGAGACTTTATCCTGCAGGATAGTGGATGGGGAACAGACTCCCAAAGAAGGCAGTTAGTTCAGGGTCAATTGGAAGCTTTGAAAAGCAGCTGAATTGCTATCTGTTGAGAAGAAGGAGAGAGGGTTAGAGAGATATTAACAGCACTGCTGGATGTTTTTCAGGGAAGGTAGGGAAGGAAATTAGCATTCATTTAAGTTAGGGGATCAATTGATGGTCTGGGTACGGAGTCCATGATAACATAATCAAACATAGATTCTGGAAGGAGCAAGATTGATTTGCCAAATGGCTTTTCCTTGCTTCGCATTTTCTTATTTTCCTACTCTGAGTAGTGAGAGGAGGGTTAAGAATCTGTGAGGCTGCTGGGGTTTGACACATGATTCCTTGGGTAGGGGCCGGGGGTCTCGGAACTTCAACAGACCCCTTGGTTGTTCCACGAGTTACAGCATTTCTCCCTGGACATGAATGCTACCTCAGATGGAATATAACCGAACCCATTGTCAGTGTCAAGTCTACTGATCTTCTCTTTCTTTTTCACTTCTCTCGCTGCCTGCTCTGAAGCTTGACGGAAAACAGCCGCTGCCTTGTTATGTGAAGGACAGGCCTTTGCCTCAGCTCCTGAATGTGACTCTCTTCCTGCAGGAAGAGCTGTGTTTATTTTAGCCACTGGCCGGAAGGGAATTAAATCCCGACTGCATCGCGAGTGACGCAAAAATAAAAGAAACAGAACAAAAATGAAGATGATTAAAAAATAGTCCAGTAATCATGAGGGGAGGCAAAATGACGTGAGTGGGAATTTAACCCTTTCAGTGACTCTCTGTACCTCTCCAACACTTTATTACTGAATAGTCTTCTAGGTGTCATAGAATGCAAATTCTATAAGAGCGGGGGACTGGGACTAATTGAACAGCTTTACCAAAGAGCCGGCACAGGCACGATGGGCCGAATGGCCTCCTTCTGTGCTGTAAGATTCTACAAAGTCCATTAAAATTACTTCCCTGAGTTTCTAATGCCAAATATTTGAAGGTAAATGAGATGCTCTCCCAATGGTTCAGTTGGTGAATGCACTGCCTGGTGCAGTACTGAGCCAACACGCAGCACACTATTTTTTTATTTTATTCATGGGATGTGGGCATCGCTGCCAAGGCCAGCATTTATTGCCCATCGCTAGTTGCCCTTGAGAAGGTGGTGGTGGTGAGCCACCTTCTTGAACCGCTGCAGTCCGTGTGGTGAAGGTGCTCCCACAGTGCTGTTAGGGAGGGAGTTCCAGGATTTTGACCCAGTGACGATGAAGGATTGGCCGATATGTTTGATCCCTGGTCTGTACTGAGGTACTCCGTGCCCCTGAGCTAGGCAGAGAAAGAAACACAGCCAGGATTCCAAGATTACTGACCCTTGGCCCTTGAAAGTGAATATTTAGATGTTGGGGCAGACCAGGATTGATCTCATCGCCAGTCACTCCCCTGGTCACTCCCCCGTGCGATAAACATCATCTACAGGACTCACACCTGAAGAATGGCCACTGGGGAAATGTTTTCCTGACTGACCTGTTTGGACACCATCCACACCTTTGATTGCCGTGATTATCTCTCTGCCGAGGTGTGATAAAGGGCAGTTGGAAAGATTAACTGTAGTCATCTGGCAGTGTTCTCTGACTATATATGCTGTGCCTATATGCATCTCTTCACTTCACCTGACGAAGGAGCAGCGCTCCGAAAGCTTGTGATTTCAAATAAAGCTGTTGGACTATAACCTTTGTTGTGCGACTTCTCACATTTGTATTGACCTGGTCACTGCTCCCTACTTCCTTACCTAGGAGTTGGAAAATAGAGGGCGGGCTGGGAATTCCGTGTGCAGAATATTCTGCGGACAGGAGCACTGAATGTTTTCCTCAAACACACACGGTGAAATGGACAGGAGCAGGTGGCAGAGAATTCTCTCCCGTTTCCTACACCTACAGTCACATTTTGATGTGCATTTATCCTTAAATGTTATATAAAATTGAACAACATTGGCAGCAGATGTTTTCAGTGAGATGATAACGTTTACAATGGGACTGAGGATTCTTCTTGGTCCCTTAACATAATGAGTCACATCATGGGGGGCGGGGGGAGGGTCATTGGCATGAGGGCCAGGTCAGCGCACGGAGAGTTCACGCTAATGCAATCGCAGGCTACTTCATTTCTCTTCAGAAACCCTGGTCAAGAGTCCAGGCCTATCGAGCAGGACAACAGCAAGGCGGAAGGGAATAGGCGACAAGATACACTAAACTGGGGAGTAGGTGGATGATGTCGAACTTGGTCTCTAATAGTCTCTAAATTGTCAGAGGAGAGCATGCCTGGGAGGTGAGGAGTGCCACAGTTTGAGGATTTGGGAAAGGTTGCGTTAGAAAAGTAGACAATGTAATGGGGATTTTACTCTTTCATCAGTACAAAATTATAGAATAGCGGAAATAAAAGGGTGTTAATGATAATTACTAGTAACGGTTTGAAAGAAACTCTGGTATTTATCTTTGTATCGGGCCTTTTTTTTAATTAAACAGCAGATTGCGGAGCGATATGGCAGAAGTGATTAAAACGATGAAAGGATGGGACAGGGTGGATGGAAGCAGACTGTTTCCGGTAGTTGAGGGTCTAGAACGAGGGGCCAGAGATTCGATATTAAATGTGAGAGATTGAGAACGGAGGGCAGGAGAAACCTCCTCACACAGAGAGTGAGGCTGTGGGATTCACTCCCAGGGTCAGAGGTTGAGGCGGAAACTGTGTCAACATTCAGGATTAGATTGGAGAGGGGGATGAAGGGAAATGAGAAGAAAAGGTGAGCAAGGTACTGACCGAAGTCAGGGGACTGGAATCTTCTGTGCACTGCAAGAAATGGAAAGTTCCTGTAACACCTACTCCCAAACTCCAGTATCTCTCTCTGAACTTCCATTTACATTATGCATCCTAGACTGGTGGCATTCCTTGTTCTCACATTCCCATGGTCCTAGCAGCTTCGGAATCCTGTTCCAAACCGCATTCCATAATCTCTGTGCTGTCATAGAACGGTACAGTATAGGAGGCCCATCCGGCTCTTTGAAAGAGCTCTCCAATTAGTCCCACTTCCCTGCTCTTTCCCCATAGCCCTGTAAATTTTTCCACTTCAAGTATTTATCCAATTCCCTTTTGAAAGTTAATATTGAATCTGCTTCCACCGCCCTTTCAGGCAGTGCATTCCAGATCACAACAACTCCTCCCTTGTTTTTTTTTGCCAATTATCGTAAATCTGTGTCCTCTGGTTACCGACCCTCCTGCCAGTGGAAATGATTTCTCCCCATCTACTCTATCAAAACCCTTCATAATTTTGAACACCTCTATGTTATATCCTTATAACCATTTCTCTCTGTACTTACCCTTATAGCCATCACTCGCATTCTCACTAACTGGCTCAATGTTAAAAGTGTTAAGATTATTAGCCCAGAAACGTGTGTGTGTAATATCCGTCTATAAATGTTTAATGAGTTCCCGCCGCATTACATTGTTATTTTAAGAGGCTAGCCATTTATTTTAAATAGTCTAACTCCCCATTAAACCAGCGGGCAAAGTATTGTCATACAGACACCCAGCGTTGTCATGTACCAACACCACACTTCTCGACCACAAAGTGTATCTTAATCTTCTTTTGGCTATTTTTGTTGCTTTCGAAGCCCTGCTCTGAAGGTTTGTTTCTCCTCCTTTATCCAGATATTTATAGATTTAAACCTCTAGAAATTAACACGTTTAATATCTGGAGACTGGATTTAATTTTTTTAGTGTTTTTTCAAACTGTTCTTTGGTAAATTGGTTTATTGATCAGACTCCCTCTGCTGTTCTCTCTGTGATGGTTAAAAAGTGCTGATGTTCAGGAACAGCTGGCTTCCTGCAGTCCCACTGCACCAGAGATAGTCAGAGCGAGAGAGAGTCAGAGGGAGAGAGTGTCAGAGAGAGACTCAGAGAGAGAGTTAGAGGGAGAGAGAGAGTCAGAGGGAGAGTGTCAGAGAGAGAGAGAGATAGAGGGACAGAGAGTGTCAGAGAGAGAGAGTCAGAGGGAAAGAGAGAGGAAGACAGTGTCAGAGAGTGACAGAGACTCAGAGAGACAGAGAGTGACACAGAGAGAGGGAGAGACAGACAGAGAGAGAGAGAGAGTCAGCGGGAGAGATAGTGTCAGAAAGAGAGAGTCAGAGAGAGGGGGGAAGAGACAGAGAAAGACACATACAGGCAGTTAGACAAAGTGAGAGAGAAACAGAGTCAGAGAAAGAGAGAGAGGGAGACAGGCAGACAGAGAGACAGAGTCTCTGCAGCCCTCCCAACAGCCGGCTTCCTGCTCGGATTTACTGGTCTTTCCCGGTGGAGGCAGATGGAGACCCCGGAAACTGGGGGCTGTCCCGGGCGCTGAGAGGCTGCTTGCCCCGGGTTGTGCGGGCGATGCTCTGGGGACATGGAGCCCAGGACTATCCTGACTGTGATGGTGATCTGCCTGCGCTCCAACCTCGGCTCCAAACTGCTGAGCGGTGAGTTCAGAGAGTCTGCAAGACTCGAGACCAGATTCAGACTTGTCTTTCTGGGAATTGTTAACAGCTTGGACCCGGGAAAGGTTTGGTTCTGATATTCTGGGGTTGTTGGAGCGGAGTAAATATTCAAAGCTTGTGTGTGTTTGAGCCTCTGGAGAGTTTCTGCTCCGCCTCCGGCGACAGTTTATCAGATAGACAGGGAGATAGTTTAAAAAAGAAAACGGAAACTTCACAAGTTATGAATGTGTTTAAATCATTTACCGACAGACTCGCTCCCTTAGAGTGTCGGAAACAAGAGAAAGTCAAAAACTAAGAGACAAAAACTTTGCGTTATTTAATAGTTTTTTAAATTTTTGCAGTTTTTGCGTTTTTCTAAAACTGAAAGGTGAAATGTGAGTGAGAATGTTGGGTATGGTGGGAGTGGGCACCAATATACAGAATAGGAGGTGCCCAGCTCCTCTCCATCACTCTGTGATCTCCATTCATCTGTTGCCCACCTGGGAGAGCAAAACCTGCCGACAGCACTCGGTGAAACAGCAATTCCATTAAGCCTGTGAATGCTGGAAGATGTCAAGAGACAGATGAGCGAGGACAGTTTCACTGTAGTTATTGCTATCTGTATCTATCTTCAGTATGTACCTGGGCAAAAGGGTTAAATTATGAGGACATGTTGCACAGACTAGGCTTGTATTCCCTTGAGTATAGAAGATTAAGAAGATCTGATTGAGGTGTTTAAGATGATTAAAGGATTTGATAGGGTAGATAGAGAGAAACAATTTCCTCTGGTGGGAAAGTCCAGGGCAAGGGGGCATGACCTTAAAATTAGAGCTAGGCTGTTCAGGGGTGATGTCAGGAATTACATAGGATTACATAGGACATACAGCACAGGAACAGGCCATTCGACCCAACCAGTCCATGCCGACTTTTATGCTCCACTCGAGCCTCCTCCCGTCTTCCCTCATCTAACTCTATCAGCATATCCCTCTATTCCCATCTCCCTCATATGCTTATCTAACTCTCCCTTAAATGCATCTATACTATTCACTTCAACCACTCCCTGTGGTAGCGAGTTCCACATTCTCACCACTCTCTGGGTAAAGAAGTTTCTTTTGAATTCCCCATTGGATTTCTTGAAGCATTTCTTCACACAAAGGGTAGTGGAAATCTGGAACTCTCTTCCCCCAAAAAGCTGTTGAGGCTGGGGATCAATTGAAAATGTCAAAACTGAGATTGATAGATTTTCGTTGGGCAAGAGTATTAAGGGTTACGGAACCATATTGACCCCAGGACCGGATGGTTTCCACCCTAGGGTTTTAAAGGAAGTAGGTGAGGAAATTGCAGATGCTTTAGCCAAAATCTTCCAAAGCTCTCTCAATTCAGGAATTGTCTTTTTAGATTGGAAAATTACAAATATAACTCCATTATTTAAGAAAGGTGAGAGAGAGAAACCAGGAAATTATAGACCTGTTAGTCTAACATCTGTTGTGGGGAAGTTATTGGAATCTATAATTAAGGACAGAGCAACTGAGCACTTAGAGAAATTTGAGCTGATTGGAGAGAGACAACATGGATTTGTAAAGGGTAGGTCATGTCTAATGAACCAAATTGACTTTTTTGATGAAATAACTAAAGTAGTAGACAGGGGAATGTCCTATGGATGTAGTTTATATGGACTTCCAGAAGACATTCAATAAGGTTCCACATAAGAGACTGTTCACTAAAATTAAAGCTCATGGAATTGAAGGCAAATTATTGACTGGGTTAGGCGATTGGTTAGCCAGTAGAAGACAGAGAGTAGAGATAATGAGTATGTACTTGAATTGGAAGGAAGTGACTAGTGGTGTCCCACAGAGCTGTGCTGGGGCCTCAACTATTCACGGTATTTATTAATGCCTTAGATAACACAATAGAGAGCCATATATCCAAGTTTGCTGATGACACAAAGATTGGTGTCATAGTAAGTAGTGTAGACGGGAGCATAAAATTACAAAGGGACATTGATAGATTAAGTGAGTGGGCAAAACTGTGGCAGATTAATTTCAACACAGGTAAGTGTGAGGCCATCCATTTTGGACCAAAAAAAGGTTGGATCTGAGTATTATTTGAATGGTGAAAAGCTAGGAACAGTGGAGGTCCAAAGAGATTTAGGGGTCAGTGTACACAACTCACTAAAATGTAGTGGTCAAGTACAAAAAATAATGAAAAAGGCTTATGGAATGTTAGCCTTTATAACGAGAGGGTTAGAATATAAAGAAGAGGAAATTTTGCTACAGCTGTACAAAGCCCTGGCTAGACCACATCTGGCGTACTGAGAATAGTTCTGGGCACCACACTTTAGAAAGGATATATTGGCCTTGGAAGAAGTCCAATGCAGATTTACCAGAATGTTACCAGGGCTCCAATGGTTAGATTATGAGGAGAGATTACATAAACTAGGCTTGTATTCCCTGGAATATAGAAGGTTATGACGAGATTTGATTGAGGTTTTTAGAATTCTGAAAGGAATTGATAGGGTAGATAGAGAGAAACTTTTTCTGCTGGTGGGGGAGTCTAGGACAAGGGGACATAAGAACATAAGACATAGGAGCAGGAGTAGGTCATTCGGCCCTTCGAGCCTGCTCCGCCATTCAATAAGATCATGGCTGATCTGATCTTGGCCTCAACTCCACTTCCCTGCCCGCTCCCCATACCCCTTGACTCCCTTACCTTTCAAAAATCTGTCTCTCTCCACCTTAAATATATTCAATGACCCAGCCTCCACAGCTCTCTGGGGAAGAGAATTCCAAAGATTCACGACCCTCTGAGAGAAGAAATTCCTCCTCATTTCCGATTTAAAAGGGTGCCCCCTTATTCTGAAATTATGCCCCCTAGTTCTAGATTCCCCCACGAGGGGAAACAGCCTCTCTGCATCTCCCCTGTCAAACCCCTTCAGAATCTTATATGTTTCAATAAGATCCCCTCTTATTCTTCTAAACTCCAACCTTTCTTCATAAGACAACCCCTTCATCTCCGGAATTAACCTCATGAACCTTCTCTGAACTGCTTCCAATGCAAGTATATCCTTCCTTAAATAAGGAGACCAAAACTGTACGCAGTACTCCAGGTGTGGTCTCACCAACGCCCTGTACAGTTGTAACAGGACTTCCCTGCTTTTATACTCCATTCCCTTTGCAATACATAACCTTAAAATCAGAGCCAGGTCATTCAGGAGAGAGGTTAGGAAGCACTTCACCACGCAAATGGTGGTAGAAGTGTGGAACTCTGTCACAAAAAGCAGTAGATGCTAGCTAAATTAATAATTTTAAATCTGAGATTGATAGAATTTTGCTAGACAAGGGTATAAAAGGAAATGGAGCCAAGGTGGGTGGCTGGAGTTGGAAACAGATCAGCCATGATCTCATTGAATGGCAGAACAGACTCGAGGAGCTGAATGGCCTCTTTTTTTTAAATTCGTTTATAGGATGTGGGCGTTGCTGGCAAGGCCAGCATTCATTGCCCATCCCTAATTGCCCTTCAGAAGGTGGTGGTGAGCCGCCTTCTTGAACCTGTGTGGTGAAGGTGCTCCCACAGTGCTGTTAGGTAGGGAGTTCAAGGATTTTGACCCAGCGACATACTTCTAAGTCACGATGGTGTGTGACTTGGAGGGGAACTTGGAGCTCGTGGTGTTCCCATGTCCCTGCTGCCCTTGTCCTTCTAGGTGGAAGAGGTCGCAGGTTTGGGAGGTGCTGCCGAAGAAGCCTTGGCGAGTTGCTGCAGTGCATCTTGTAGATGGTACACACTGCAACCACGGTACGCTGGTGGTGGAGGGAGTGAATGTTTAAGGTGGTGGACGGGGTGCCAATTAAGCGGGCTGCTTTGTCCTGGATGGTGTTGAGCTTCTTGAGTGTTGTTGGAGCTGCACTCATCCAGGCAAGTGGAGAGTATTCCACCACACACCTTACTTGTGCCTTGTAAATGTTGGAAAGGCTTTGGAGAATCAGGAGGTGAAACACTCGCCATAGAATACCTAGCCTCTGACCTGCTCTTGTTGCCACAGTATTTATGTGGCTGGTCCAGTTAAGTTTCTGGTCAATGGTGACCCCCAGGATGGTGATGGTGGGGGATTCGGCGATGGTAATGCCGTTGAATGTCAAGGGGCGGGGGTTAGACTCTTGCTTGTTGGAGATAGTCATTGCCTGGCAATTCTGTGGCGCGAATGTTACCTGCCACTTATCAGCCCAAGCCTGAATGTCGTCCAGGTCTTGTTGCATGCGGGCATGGACTGCTTCATTATCTGAGGAGTTGTGAATGGCGCTGAACACTGTGCAGTCATCAGCGAACATCCCCATTTCTAACTTTATGTTGGAATGAAGGTCATTGATGAAGCAGCTGAAGATGGTTGGGCCTAGGACACTGCCCTGAGGAACTCCTGCAGCGATGTCCTCGGGCTGTGATGATTGACCTTCAACCATCTTCCTTTGTGCTAGGTATGACTCCAGCCAATGGAGAGTCCCCCCTGGATTCCCATTGACTTCAGTTTTACTAGGGCTCCTTGATGCCACACTCGGTCAAATGCTGCCTTAATGTCAAGGGTAGTCGCTCTCACCTCACCTCTGGAATTCAGCTCTTTTGTCCGTGTTTGGACCAAGGCTGTAATGAGGTCTGGAGCCAAGTGGTCTTGGCAGATCCCAAACTGGGCATCAGTGAGCAGGTTATTGGTGAGTAAGTGCCACTTGATAGCACTGTCGATGACTCCTTCCATCACTTTGCTGATGATTGAGAGTAGGCTGATGGGGCGGTAATTGACCAGATCGGATTTATCCTGCTTTTTGTGGACAGGACATACCTGGGCAGTTTTCCACATTGTCGGATAGATGCCAGTGTTGTAGCTGTACTGGAACAGCTTGGCTGGAGGTGCGGCTAGTTCTGGAGCACAAGTCTTCAGCACAATAGCCGGAATGTTGTCGGGGCCCATAGCCTTTGCTGTATCCAGTGCGCTCAGCCATTTCTTGATATCACGTGGAGTGAATCAAATTGGCTGAAGACTGGCTTCTGTGATGGTGGGGACCTCAGGAGTAGGCCGATATGGATCATCCACTCGGCACTTCTGGCTGCAAACGCTTCAGCCTTGTCTTTCGCACTCACGTGCTGGGCTCCACCATCATTGAGGATGGGGATATTCATGGAGCCTCCTCCTCCCATTAGTTGTTTAATGGTCCACTATTCACAATTGGATGTGACAGGACTGCAGAGCTTTGATCTGTTGATTGTGGGATCGCTTAGCCCCGTCTATAGCATGCTGCTTCTGCTTTTTAGCATGCATGTAGTCCTGTATTGCATCTTCCCCAGGTTGGCACCTCATTTTAAGTACGCCTGGTGCTGCTCCTGGCATGCTCTTCTACACTCCTTATTGAACCAGGGTTGGTCCCCTGGCTTGATGGTAATGGTAGAGTGAGGGATATGCCAGGCCATGAGGTTACATATTGTGGTGGGATACAATTCTGCTGTTGGCCCACAGCGCCTCGTGGATGCCCAGTTTTGAGTTGTTAGATCTGTTCTGAATCTATCCCATTTAGCACGATGGTAGTGCCACACAACACGATGGAGGGTGTTCTCAGTTGTGAAGATGGGATTTTTGTCTCCACAATGTCTGTGGTGGTCACTGCTACCAATACTGTCATGGACAGATGCATCTGCGACGGGAAGATTGGTGAGGACGAGGTCAAGTAGGTTTTTCCCTCGTGTTGGTTCTCTCACCAGCTGTTGCAGGCCCAGACTGGTCAGTAGTGGTGCTACTGAGCCACTTTTGGTGATGGACATTGATAGTCCCCCACCCAGAGTACATTCTGTGCCCGTGCTACTCTCAGTGCTTCTTCCATGTGGTGTTCAACATGGAGGAGTACTGATTCATCAGCTGAGGGAGGGCGGTAGGTGGTAATCAGCAGAGGGTTTCCTTGCCCATGCTTGACTTCATGGGGTCCGGATCTATATTGAGGACTCCCAGGGCCACTGTATACCACTGTGCCGCCACCCCTGGTGGGTCTGTCCTGCCAGTGGGACAGGACATACCCAGGGATGGTGATGGAAGTGGAGGAGTTTGGGACATTGGCTGAAAGGTATGATTCTGTGAGTATGACCGTCTGGCTGTTGCTTGACTAGTCTGTGGGACAGCTCTCCCAATTTTGGCACAAGTCCCCAGATGTTGGTGAGGGGGACTTTGCAGGGTCAACTGGGCTGGGTGTGCCATTGCCATGTCTGTAGCCGGTGCCGAGGTCGATGCCAGGTGGTCCGTCCGGTTTCATTCTTATTATTGTGTTCGTAGCGGTTTGTTACAACTGAGTGGCTTGTTAGGCCATTTCAGAGGGCAGTTAAGAGGCAACCACATTGCTGTGGGTCTGGAGTCACATATAGGCCAGACCAGGTAAGGACCGCAGATTTCCTTCCTTAAAGGACATTAGCTTTTTATTCCAGATTTTATTTAATTAACTGAATTTAAATTCCCCAGCTGCCGTGGTAGGATTTGAACTCGCGTCTCTGGATCATTAGTCCAGGCCTCTGGATTACCAGCCCAGTGACATAACCACTATGCCACTGTTCCCCTTCTTTTCTTATGTCCTCACACTATCAATCCTTGGTATGTCCTTACTCTATTCTCAGTACATCCTTACTATCCATCTATCTAGTGCTACGTATTTATTACATTGATATGCCCAGCCTATCTCACAATCTATCCCCAGTCTCTTTTCCTGTCTCTGTCTGTCCTGGCATGTGCTGTCTATCACATATCCCACTACTCTACATCTATCCATATGTAGGTTTGAATCTTCTGCCAACCTCTGCACCCATTTAGCTGCAGTACCCACAACTGTGGTGAGCAGTGTGACACCATCTCTCGCAGTGTGTTGTTCATGAAGGGGCTGTTCTGCGTTGTCACTTTTAAATATTTGATGTTACATTAATAACTCAGGAAGGAGCTATCTAACTTTAGCGCTAACCATAAACTTTCATCAATAAAAGTAGAGAATGCCTGAAGGGCACAGCAGCTCCACCAGCTTCCTGCAAACTCCGGCCATCAGATGTCCAGGTGTCATGGTTTTCCTTTCGATCTGGATTGTGAGTTTCTTTCTGAAGTGTGAATGAGAAGGAGAGCATTCAGATTTAATCTTCATCGCCCAATAATTGTCATTTGCTTCGCTCCTCACAGGCAGTGGTTTGCTACTGTCATCGGGAGGCCGATTTAACGACAAGTTCGGTGTCCTTTGAGACGACAATAGTTGTGCTCTAAGATCACGTAACAGGGTGGGCCACGAGAAGGCCGTCATCATCCACCCCATAGAGTCATATAGACAACGTCTCCTTGGGAAAAAACGAAAGAGTAGGGTCAACTTGATCCAGAAACTCGCCGATACGCTTTTATCGACACCAACACCTTGGCTGCCCGTGCTTGCAAATATCGCACCACCACACCTACGCCGCGAATATGCAGTCTCCAGAGAATACAACTGCTACACCAGCAAAGATATGCCAAATCAGGCCAACTTGAACAACCTACCACCAACCCATCTCAAATATACAAGGCCATTTTGGACCGTCGCCGAAGCCCTTCAGCGATCTCCCCTCAGCCTTGATGACCGATGGCGAAATGCTTGGAAGAACCGCGACATACGGAATGGATTCCTTATAGAGGATCCCACAGTACAACCTGAAGGATCAAACCTTCCTCTCAAACAGTGGACAACCATCAACCGCCTCAGAACTGGTCATGGTAGATGCTGCCGCCTTCTCCATAGATGGAAGATTAAAGCATCCCCATCATGCGACTGTGGAGCTCCTGATCAGACCCTGGAGCACATCATTGAGCACTGCCCTCAGAGGAAATTTACAGGCAGCCTGCAAGATATCCATACTGTTACACCAGAAGCTTTGGCCTGGATATCCAACTTAGATATTGACACATGATTTGCTTTGCTACTACCATGCGACAGAAGAAGATAAGGTCCAATCCCTGGTTGTAGGGTTGGGCCAATACCCTTAGTTTTGGGTCCAATATCTAGTTGTAGGGTTGGATTGCTCCCTGATTTTGTGTGAGAATTTTATGGTGGATATTGAATTTTAAAAATTACTTTTGAACAAAATGACACTGCTGCTAATATTCAGAATGTGCAGAATGCCTTCAGAATTTGGTCATAATTGAAGGAAGTGAGTGTTATGACAGATTTTGGCATCTCTGCGCCTGTCTGTAATGTGAGAAAATCAAGAGAAAGACTGACCACAAATCTCGCCAAGCTGGTCATGAGCCAGCTCTCCGATCAGCCTCACTTGAGGAAGCATTTACTCAATCCCATCGCTGACTTCGACACAATCCAGTTCCACCACATTTTTAAATATAATTTTCTTTATTTAATTTCCAAAGCTGATGCAGGAGTGATTCTGATCTCAGGAAAGCTGCAGCTGTTTATTAGTTTCTTGGATATATTAATTTTTCATTGATTGATCTTTCATTCATTTATGTATCACAAGTTTTCCTTCTGGTTTTTCTCCCCTATTCCTCTCATCTCTATTTCGTGTGTGACCCCAGATGGTGAGGGCCAGACCGCTACTTGGCCATGGTGGGCATCACAGTCGGGCACACCCTCGTCCTCGCCCGACACCCACACACTGGATAGTGAGTCGGAGAGGGGCAAAACATTATAATGGAGAAAAGAGAAAGGGGAGCTGCAGCTGGAGCCGTTGGCAGGGCAGCGTGTGATACCTGCCACAGCGTCCGGGACAGCAGCAGCTTGGGGAACCATCCTAGTTTGTAAAGAGACTTCTTCAGGGGAATGTTTGACAAACCCTTTTTTTCTCGTGCGTGGAATATTATGACGCATATCGTGTCAAAACGCATCACAAAACCTGCTCTCACCACTTGCATGTGGTGTGGTTGTGGCAGGTTTTATGCATGACTGTTCCAGTAATTCCTCCCCAGACAAGTCCGAAATGCACACCTACAAGAGAATATTTGTACCTCTGTCTCACACACAGGAAATCGAGGAGAGCGGTGAAGGGAGATAAACAGAAGGAAAACTGATGAGACATAAATGAATGAAAGATTAATCAATGAAGAATTATTATAGCGCAGAAACTAATATACAGCTGCGGTTTTCCTGAGATCGGTATCACTCCTGCATCTGGTCGAGAAATTAAATCCATGTGATATCAAGAAACGGCTGAGCACACTGGATACAGCAAAGGCTATGGGCCCTGACAACATCCCGGCTGTAGTGCTGAAGACTTGTGCTCCAGAACTAGCCGCGCCTCTAGCCAAGCTGTTCTAGTACAGCTACAACACTGGCATCTACCGACAATGTGGAAAACTGCCCAGGTATGTCCTGTCCACAAAAAGCAGGACAAATCCAATCCGGCCAATTATCACCCCATCAGTCTACTCGCAATCATCAGCAAAGTGATGGAAGGTGTCGTCGACAGTGCTATCAAGAAGCACTTACTCACCAATAACCTGCTCACTGATGCCCAGTTTGGGTTCCGCCAAGACCACTCGGCTCCTGACCTCATTACAGCCTTGGTCCAAACACGGACAAAAGAGCTGAATTCCAGAGGGGAGGTGACCGTGACTGCCCTTGACATCAAGGCAGCATTTGACAGTGTGGCATCAAGGAGCCCTAGTAAAACAGAAGTCAATGAAAATGAAGGGGAAAACGCTCCACTGGCTTGAGTCATACCTAGCATAAAGGAAGATGGTTGTGGTGGTTGGAGGTCAAACATCTCAGCCCGAGGACATCACTGCAGGAGTTCCTCAGGGCAGTGTCCTCGGCCCAACCATCTTCAGCTGCTTCATCAATGACCTTCCCTCCAACATAAGGTCAGAAATGGGGATGCTCGCTGATGACTGCACAGTGTTCCGCGCCATTCACAACTCCTCAGATAATGAAGCAGTCCATGCCCGCATGCAACAAGACCTGGATGACATTCAGGCTTGAGCTGATAAGTGGCAGGTAACATTCACGCCACACAAGTGCCAGGCAATGACTATCTCCAACAAGCGAGAATCTAACCACTGCCCCTTGACATTCAACGGCATGACCTCATCCACCATCTTAAACATTCACTCCCTCCACCACCGGCGTACCGTGGCTGCAGTGTGTTCCATCTACAAGATGCACTGCAGCAACTCGCCAAGGCTTCTTTGGCAGTACCTCCCAAACCTGCAACCTCTACCACCTAGGACAAGAGCAGCAGGCACATGAGAACACCATCACCTTCAAGTTACACAACATCCTGACTTGGAAGTATATCGCTGTTCCTTCATTGTCGCTGGGTCAAAATCCTGGAGCTTCCTCCCTAACAGCACTGTGGGAGCACCTTCACCACACGGACTGCAGTGGTTCAAGAAGGCGGCTCACCACCACCTTCTCAAGGGCAACTAGGGATGGGTAGTAAATGCTGACCTTGCCAGCGACGCCCGCATCCCAGGAACAAATAAAAAATAAATAAACAAAAATACATTTTAAACTGTGGTAGAATAGGTTGTGTCAGAAAGGAAGATTGTGCACGACAAACCTGATCAAGTTCTTTGAGGAGGTGACAGATACGATGAATGGGGAAATGCAGTGGATGCAGTGTACATGGACTTTCAGAAGTCTTTGACATGATACCAGACAGGAGACTATTGGAGAAGATTAACGGATATGGAATTAGGGGGATGGGAGAAAATTGGATTAAAGTCGGGTTAAAAGGAACGAAACAGAGAGTTGGGGTTAAGGGCAGTTTTTCAGAGGGGTTGGAAGTGGGTAGTAAGACCGCTTCTGTTCACTGTAAACATCAATGATTTGGCTAGAAGGAGTGCTGTTGAAATTTACACATGATCCTAAAATAGGCAGCACAATAAATAATTCTGAGGAGCACTGGATGCTGTCAGGAGATATTGATAAGATGGTGGAATGGGCAAAAAGTGGCAGATGGAACTCAATGTCAGTAAATGTGAGGCGGTACATTTTGGTCAAAATAAAAGTAAAAATTATAATTTGAGTGGGGGAAAGCTGGGCGTGGAAGAACAGAGGGATTTGGGAGTTCAGGCTTACAAAACATTAAACACAGCACCTCAAGGCTATAAGGAAACTCATGGAATCCTGAGTTTTACAGTGAGATATAGAATATAAAAGTGGAGATATAATGATGAATCTATATAAAAACTTAGTAAGGTCACAGTTGGAGGACTGTGGGCAGTTTTGGGCTCCACACTATAGGAAGGATATTGAGGCTCTAGAGGGGATACAGCACAGATTCACTGGGATGCTGCCTGCTATGAGGAAACACAAATACAACGACTTGATAAATTGGGGCATTTTTCATTAGAATACATGAGATTATGGAGTAATTTGCTGGAGGTATTTAAAATTCTGAAAGGATGCGACAGGTTCGATAGAAACAGACTGTTCCAGTGATTGCGGAGGCAGGAACAAGTGGTCATAAATATAAAATTAAATGGAAGAGATTTAGTACAGAGAGCAAGAGAATAATTTTTTTACACAATGGATTGTGAGACTGTGGAATTCACAGATTGCAGCAGAGACCATGCCAACATTTAAGAATAGGTTGGATCGATGATTGAACAAAAGGGAAATAAAGAGCTATGGAAACATGGGGTGCGTGGGATTAGGCTACTGCTGGTGTGGAGATGAACACTGACCAGTGGGGCCCAATGGCCCCCTTCTGTGTATCTGAATTATAAGGCATCTCTTCCTTTCTGCAGTCTGCTAACAAACAAAGCTTTAATGGGACAGACTGTGTGTCCTGCTGCATTGCAGATGCTATAAACATGTTTGTCCATAGATTGAAAGACATTTAAAATGTATCTTAAAAAAAATGCTAAAATTAAAATTGTGTCTGCGATACCAGTGTGTTCCTGTTGGTGGCGCTGCCGGTTAATATTCCATGTAACCACAGTGCCGCCAGCAGGCGATTAATGCTACTACGCCTATGCAAAAATGTTGCTCTGCAGTTTAAAATAGCTGACCAATACAGAGGGAGCTTTACTCTGTATCTAACCTGTGCTGTACCTGCCCTGGGAGTGTTTGATGGGACAGTGTAGAAGGAGCTTTACTCTGTATCTAACCCATGCAGTACCTGCCCTGTGAGTGTTTGATGGGACAGTGTAGAAGGAGCTTTACTCTGTATCTAACCCATGCAGTACCTGCCCTGGGAGTGTTTGATGGACTTCACCTGAGGAAGGAGCGATAGCTCCGAAAGCTTGTGATTTCAAATAAAACTGTTGGACTATAACCTGGTGTTGTGCGACCTCTCAATCGTGTTTGATGGGACAGTGAAGAGGGAGCTTTACTCTGTATCTAACCCGTGCTGTACCTGCCCTGGGAGTGTTTGATGGGACAATGTAGAGGGAGCTTTACTCTGTATCTAACCCGTGCTGTACCTGCCCTGGGAGTGTTTGATGGGACAGTGTAGAAGGAGCTTTACTCTGTATCTAACCCGTGCTGTACCTGCCCTGGGAGTGTTTGATGGGACAATGTAGAGGGAGCTTTACTCTGTATCTAACCTGTGTTGTACCTGCCCTGGGAGTGTTTGATGGGACAGTGTAGAGGGAGCTTTACTCTGTATCTAACCCGTGCTGTACCTGCCCTGGGAGTGTTTGATGGGACAGTGTAGAGGGAGCTTTACTCTGTATCTAACCCGTGTTGTACCTGCCCTGGGAGTGTTTGATGGGACAGTGTAGAGGGAGCTTTACTCTGTATCTAACCTGTGCTGTACCTGCCCTGGGAGTGTTTGATGGGACAGTGTAGAGGGAGCTTTACTCTGTATCTAACCTGTGCTGTACCTGCCCTGGGAGTGTTTGATGCTCTCCTGGCCGGCCTCCCATCTTCCACCCTTGAGCTCATCCAAAACTCTCTCGTTCGTATCCTAATTTGCATCAAGTTCCGTTCTCTCATCACCCGTGTGCTTGCTGACCTACATTGGCTCCTGGTACGGCAATGCCTTGATTTTAAAAATCTCATCCTTATTATCAAATCTCTCCATGGTCTCCTCGTCCCCCTTCCTATCTCTGTAACCTCCTCTAGCCCTACAACCCTCCGAGATCTCTGCGCTCCTCCAATTCTGGCCTCTTGCGCAAACCTGATTATAAATCGCTCAACCATTGGTGGCCGTGCCTTCAGCTGCCTGGGCCCCAAGCTCTGGAATTCCCTCCCTAAACCTCTCCGCCTCTCTCTCCTCCTTTAAGACGCTCCTTAAAACCGACCTCTTTGACCAAGCTTTTGGTCACCTGTCCTAATATCTCCTCATGTGCCTCAGTGTCATATTTTGTTTGAGAACGCTCCTGTGAAGCACCTTGGGCTGTTTTACTACGTTAAAGGTGCTGTATAAATGTGAGTTATTGTTGCGTTTAGAAGTGCCTTTCACTGTCTCTGTCCGTCTAAGCACAGGTCAGACCGTGTGTCGCAGGGGAGTCGAGCGCCCGTGTTACAAAATCGCCTACTTCCAAGACGTGTCGCGCAGGCTGGGGTTCGAGGAGGCGCGGAATGTTTGTCAGAGTGATGGCGGGAACCTGCTCAGCATCGAGTCTGAGAACGAACAGCGACTCATCGAGAAGCTGATCCGAGGCTTGTCTGCGGGCGATGGTGATTTCTGGATCGGACTCTGGCGGAGAGAGAACGGGAACGAGAACTCAACAGACTGTCCCGGCCTGTACCAGTGGCTGGATGGGAGCGACGCCAAGTTTAGGTAGGCAGCCCCCAGGCCTGGTCATTGAGGATCCTGCAGCTATCGAGCCCACTCTCCCTCATCCCATTCACTGTCCCACTGCCTTCTACAGGTTCATTCTCGGGATAAAAACATAAGAAGTGGGAGCAGGAGTTGGCCATTTGGCCCTTCGAGCCTGCTCCGCCATTCAATAATATCATGGCTGATCTTCTACTTCATCTCCACTTTTCTGCACTATCCCCATATCCCTTGATTCCCTTAATATTCAAAAATCTATCGATCTCTGTCTTGAATATACTCAACGACTGAGCCTCCACAGCCCTCTGGGGTAGAGAATTCCAAAGATTCACCACCCTCTGAGTGAAGAAATTTCTCCTCATCTCAGTCCTAAATGGCCGACCCCTTATTCTGAGACTGTGACCCCTGGTTCTAAACTCCCCAGCCAGGGGAAACATCCCCCCTGCATCTACCCTGTCAAGTGGATGTGGGCGCCACTGGCAAGGCCGGCATTTATTGCCCATCTCTAGTTGCCCTGAGAAGCTGGTGGTGGGTCCTTAAACTGAGTGGCTGCTAGCTGAAGGTTCCAGCTTGATGGACCCTCAAACTCCCTTGCCTTCATTTCCTGGGTTTCTCCGGCTCATTGTCTCCATCTTAAGATGGTGGACAAGAATAGACTTGATCGATTCCCGGTCCCACCTCAGGGAAACAGAATGACTGATCGCAGAGGAGCACAAAGCAAACCCCAGCCCAGGCTACCAACACATCAGGGAACTGTTCGACCAAGAATTAGCACCGTGGAGCGGGAGGAGTTAAAATCCCCCGAGTGTGGGATTACTCGGCATGGGGAGTCAGTCTGGTGACGGTTCAGGTTCCTGTGGTTGCTGGGTTCCGGGTTGCCGGGTGCCGGGTTGCCGGTTGCCGGGTGACGGGTTGCTGGGTTCCGGTTGCCATTGCCGTGTTGGCGGGTTGGCGGGTTACCAGTTGCCAGGTTGCCATTGCCGGGTTGTCACAGTTTGGCGTTCTCGTCTCTTTCAGAAACTGGTATGTGGATGAGCCGTCGTGCGGCAGTGAGGTGTGTGTGGTGATGTATCACCAGCCCTCTGCGTCCTCGGGCATGGG
Source organism: Squalus acanthias (assembly GCA_030390025.1). NCBI lineage: Eukaryota > Metazoa > Chordata > Chondrichthyes > Squaliformes > Squalidae > Squalus > Squalus acanthias. The sequence continues at coordinate 63,837,204 of CM059445.1, read as the reverse complement.
CGGTCCCTACCTGTACCAGTGGA
>CM059445.1:63748474-63836681 GCA_030390025.1 Squalus acanthias | reverse complement strand
GAGTGACCTGGGGGTCACATGACGCCTGGGGTCATCTGTCCAGCAATTCATTTTTTTAAACAATATCTTCATTAATAAAGTATTTAATCTATCTCAGTGCTGACTCTCACTGGGGTACGGGTCCTCTCCTCTCCTGAAGGTGCTGACTCTCACTGGGGTACGGGTCCTCTCCTCTCCTGAAGGTGCTGACTCTCACTGGGGTACGGGTCCCCTCCTCTCCTGAAGGTGCTGACTCTCACTGGGGTACAGGTCCCCTCCTCTCCTGAAGGTGCTGACTCTCACTGGGGTACGGGTCCCCTCCACTCCTGAAGGTGCTGACTCTCACTGGGGTACAGGTCCCCTCCTCTCCTGAAGGTGCTGACTCTCACTGGGGTACGGGTCCCCTCCTCTCCTGAAGGTGCTGACTCTCACTGGGGTACGGGTCCCCTCCTCTCCTGAAGGTGCTGACTCTCACTGGGGTACGGGTCCTCTCTTCTCCTGAAGGTGCTGACTCTCACTGGGGTACGGGTCCTCTCTTCTCCTGAAGGTGCTGACTCTCACTGGGGTACAGTCCCCTCCTCTCCTGAAGGTGCTGACTCTCACTGGGGTACGGGTCCCCTCCTCTCCTGAAGGTGCTGACTCTCACTGGGGTACGGGTCCTCTCTTCTCCTGAAGGTGCTGACTCTCACTGGGGTACGGGTCCTCTCTTCTCCTGAAGGTGCTGACTCTCACTGGGGTACAGTCCCCTCCTCCCCTGAAGGTGCTGACTCTCACTGGGGTACGGGTCCCCTCCTCTCCTGAAGGTGCTGACTCTCACTGGGGTACGGGTCCCCTCCTCCCCTGAAGGTGCTGACTCTCACTGGGGTACGGGTCCCCTCCTCTCCTGAAGGTGCTGACCCTCACTGGGGTACAGGTCCCCTCCTCTCCTGAAGGTGCTGACCCTCACTGGGGTACGGGTCCCCTCCTCTCCTGAAGGTGCTGACTCTCACTGGGGTACGGGTCCCCTCCTCTCCTGAAGGTGCTGACTCTCACTGGGGTACGGGTCCTCTCCTCTCCTGAAGGTGCTGACTCTCACTGGGGTACGGGACCCCTCCTGTCCAGCAGGCGCTGACCTGTGCTGGTCTGCGGTTTTACGAGCGTCCAGTGCCCTCCAGTATCTCACCACATGCCCACGTGAGCATCTAGAGAGTGAGTGCTGGCGGAATATTCATACTGTGGAGGATTCCACAGATCTGGATCCTGTTCTCACCCGAAGTCTGCACCTGGAGTGGGATCGCGAGCCGGAGCAGAAAATCGGGCTGGTTTTTTTCTTCTTACCCAAAAATGCTGAAGCCAGTTCCAGTGACCTTTAGTGACCTCTCCCCGGCTGAGATCTGTCCTCGGCCTTTCAGTTTTAATCTGAATGTTTCGATGGAGCTGCAGGAGTCCAGCACCCGCTCGCGGCTGCGGTGCTGCTTTCAGACGGGCAGTTTTCCTGCTGTAATCAGAGTTTTATTTCTTACAGGCAGCGCCCTCAACATCATCTACATCATCATCCCGACCATCCCCCTGCTGCTGCTGCTGCTGGTCTCCAGCGCCGTCTTCTGTTTCCGGCTCTCTGCGAGAAGGTGAGTTAGGAAACGGCAGCTCACCCCCTCACCCCAACACCCCTCACCCCAACACCCCAACCCCCTCACCCCATCACTCTCCAACCCCCTCACCCCATCACTCTCCAACCCCCTCACCCCATCACTCTCCAACGCCCTCACCCCCTCACTCTCCAACCCCCCCTCACCCCCTCACCTTCCAACACCTCCTCACCTTCCAACCCCCCCACCCCTCACCCCTCCCCAACACCCCCTCACCTTCCAACCCCCCCTCACCCTTCCCCAACACCCCATCACCCCTCCCCAACACCCTCTCACCCCCCACTCTCCAACCCCCTCACCCCTCACCCCATCACTCTCCAACCCCCTCACCCCTCACCCCATCACTCTCCAACCCCCTCACCCCTCACCCCATCACTCTCCAACCCCATCACTCTCCAACCCCCTCACCCCTCACCCCATCACTCTCCAACGCCCTCACCCCCTCACCCTCCAACCCCCCCTCACCCCCTCACCTTCCAACACCTCCTCACCTTCCAACCCCCCCACCCCTCACCCTCCAACCCCCCCTCACCCCCTCACCTTCCAACACCTCCTCACCTTCCAACCCCCCCACCCATCACCCCTCCCCAACACCCTCTCACCCCCCACTCTCCAACCCCCTCACCCCCCACTCTCCAACCCCCCCTCACCCCGCCACCCCCCCACCCTCCAACCATCCCCTCACCCAACCACCCCCTCACCCCTCCCTCACTTGCTCTCACCCCCTCACCTTCTCTCACCCCTCCATCACCCCCCCCAGCCCCTCTCACCCCCCTCACCCCTCCCCCACCCCCTTACCCCTCCATCACCCCCCCCAGCCCCTCTCACCCCTCCCTCACCCCCTCACCCCCACACTGAAATCACCCCCCTTCCCCTCCCCCCGACCCTAGACCGCTACTGCTGTGTTTTCAGGATTCCCATTAATCAAACCCACTTTCCTCAGGAGGAAGGAGAGAAGTGAGAACGTTGTGAAGGAGCACAATTTCTGGATGGAGCCTGTCAGAGGCAACTCGCCAAACCTGGAGATTTACAACGTCATCAGGAAGCAGTCGGAGGCGGACTTGGCCGGAACTCGACCCCACATAAAGAACACGTCCTTCCGTGCCCCACCGCCCGACCAAGGCTTGGACAGTTTATCTGGGGACTATGACAACATGGGCAGCAACTGCTCCCAGAGCGGTTTTGTGACCAACGAGATTTACGAACCTTGCAATGAGCCAGCACCCAGGAGCAGAGAGTCCGGCTGGGTGGAAAATGAGATCTACAGCTACTAGGACCATCCAGTATACAGCTGTGAGGACCATCCAATATACAGCTGTGAGGACCATCCAATATACAGCTGTGAGGACCATCCAATATACAGCTGTGAGGACCTAGCTGTGTGATGTTTATGCACCCTGAACCAAGAGCTCACCCATTGTGCCCTTGTGCTGGGTGTCCTCACTCTGCTGGAGACGGGGGTTCGATTCCCCCATCAGCAGCTGATGCATTTCTGATGGGACAGAGGACTCCATTTTTCCTTTTGTTTCAGATCAATGGTGCACGGGGAGATACAACCAATGACACAGGGTCGTGAGCAGCCACCTAGGTGAACAATCGAACACTCGAACCATCGACACAGAACTAGGACCCAGAGGGGCAGCTCGGTGCGAGAGGGGGAGGTGTGGTTCAGATGTCTTACAGCCTTGTTCGTGACAGCGTGTAAACACCCGCTCTGAGCCTGGCTGGGTATTGTCCCCAGAATATCACCGAGTGGTGCCCCTGTTTTATTCTGAGCTGAAAAATAAATGTCCACATACTGCCGACACCAACTCGCAAACTGCACACGGTCAGTATTTAATCACCACAAACGCTCGATCAGAGATCATTCTGGCTCTTTCTCTCCAGACGTTGGACTCCTGCTTGTGAAATGCCACAACTCTCGATAAACATCATGCCTGGCTTTTCAGAACCTCGTCTCAGAACTGACCTTCGACCTGAGAGAGGACTTTAGGAACACAGGAACAGGAGGAGGCCATTCAGCCCCTCGAGCCTGCTCCACCGTTCCGTTAGATCATGGCTGATCTGTGTCTTAGCTTCATATCCCTTGATACCTTTACCCAACAAAAATCTATCGATCTCAGTCTTGAAAGCTCCAATTGACCCCCAGCATCCACAACCTTATGTGGGAGTGAGTTCCCGATTATTAAATCCAAGATTTGTGTTAATGCGTTGGACAGAAGCCTAAACATTAGCGATGACTGTTAGAAAACCAAGGGTTGAGTTTTGGGGATTTAAATTTGATGGTTTTAAACTTCTAGAATGTTCACTGGATTTTACTCACATAATCTCTGAGTCCAATTAATATTTTGAAAATGCATAAATCATTTTTTTTGCCTGGGAATGAATTTCTGTGGATTTTCTGTAATGAACTGAAGATGTCCTTGGCTGTATGTAGTGTGTGTCTGAGCTGCTCCCAAACCTGGGTATCTTCCACAGAGCTACACTGACACCTGTTGTAAACGGCCTCAAACCTGCACGGGCTTCTCTACTGTTATAAATCATTGCTGTTGCTTTTGTAAATCTCTCACTTGGACTCCCCCCCCCCCCCCCCCCCCACCCCAACCCCACCGTTCCCCCCCAACCCCGCCGTTCTCCCCCCCAACCCCGCCGTTCTCCCCCCAACCCCGCCGTTCTCCCCCCAACCCCGCCGTTCTCCCCCCAACCCCGCCGTTCTCCCCCCAACCCCGCCGTTCTCCCCCCAACCCCGCCGTCCCCCCGCCCCAACCCCGCCGTTCCCCCCCAACCCGGCCATTCTCCCCGAATCCCGTCATTCCCCCCAACCCCGCTGTTTCCCCCAACCCCACTATTCTTCCCAGATCCAGCAAAATAGTAAACCATTATTGTCTCAAAAACTACTTTTTTAGAACCTTATTGATTGGTTCAGTGCGGTGTGTTACTGAGCCATGCGATACTCAGAGTGCGGTGTGTTACTGATTTATAAAGAGCAGGAACAACAGGGGAAAATCAGAAATGAGCAAAGGCCATTTGCTCTGCAATGCTCACCTTATATATCGCACCAAATTCTGCTGTGAGCAGTGAATGGATGGCGTCCTCCATCCATGAGACTTGCACTTTCCCGTCGACTTTCTCCACAGATGCTGCCTGACCTGCTGAGTATTTCCAGCATTGTCTGGTTTTATTTTGACTTTCTATCAGGTTTTGTGCAGCAAGTTGCTGTAAGTTTGAGATCCAAACAGCGCAGCGCCCTCTACAGGGCATCTGGGACCTGTGTATATCCTTAACCAATCAGATTGAAGAATCGTTAATGAGCAGCGCAGAGTCTAAACCAGGAAGTGTCATAGAATATTGAATTCAATGTCAAATCATGTACAGAAAGCAAAGGAAAGAGAGGGAAATAAAGATCGGATTGAGCGAGATAAAAGAGACAGAAAGAAAAAGTAAAAATCTCCAACAATAATTAAAAGCTGAAGGAATGAGACTCCACACTTGTAAAAGTTAATTTTCAGTGCCAGAGAGATTGTTTGGCAGTAACTAAGATTTATTATGACGTTGAAAGGGTACTTACACTGGAATGGACAAGCTCTAACTTCCTGTGGCGAGTTTAGTCCGTATCTACGCTGTCCGTACAGGAGCTTCACGCTGTTTAATGTATTTGAATGCCGAGTCTTTCAGCGAGATGACCTTCTCACGCAGCTTATGGCGGAGCGGCGCATCTTGGACAGCATCTTCCGGATCTCCACATTTAACTGCACATGTGCTCTCGCCGGAAGTTGATGTCCGATTTGCACGTAAATAGCCGTGAGCGCTGTTACCATCACCTTTAATTTACACAGCAAAATCCAGCCATGAGTTCTCTGACCATACACAGTGTGGATTGTTTCATTTACAGAGCGCTCAGATTGTGTACATTAAATTGGAAATTGCTGTAAATAACGGGAATTCCTGTAACTTGGAATGTGTTTCTCTATTGTACAGATATAGCCAATGAACTGTTTGAATTGTATATGTGATTTGGGTTTGTGATGTGATCAGTTTCCGATGTTTAATGGGATTTCTGGTCAGGCTAATTATCATCTTCATGTGATCTCCGTAATTGAAAAATTTCACGGGATTATTTCATTATTTTTCCTCTCACCATTTCCAGATTTCCATTCCAGTCCAATAGAAAAACATAATTTGTCCTGGCTGAATTGTACTTAATGTTAATGCAACTTAAAGGGCCGAACAAGAAATTATTTCATGCTATTTAAAGATGAAAGTGCAATGATCTCACTGTGTTACTGATAGTGTCGATGTTATCTAGGGAAAGGCAACAATGAGGATTCCCAGAACTGAGGCTTTCAGAATCTGATAAGTTTAAAAGCTTCACTTTGTAACAATTCAGGAATTCTTTCAACCTCTGGTCTGTGATCAGATGGATGACTTCACATCATCTCTATTACAACATGGGTGAGTGAGTGTATATTGAACATTTGGTCCATTTCCCACTCTCGTGTGGGTTTTTAGTCTCTCTGGGTGAGATCACCAATTTAGTTTTTTTCATTCATGGGATGTGGGCATTTATTGCCCATCCCTAATTGCACTTGAGAAGGTGGTGGTGGTGGTGAGCTGCTGCAGTCCGTGTATACTTCTTTGTAGCGGTTTGGTACAACTGAGTATCTCACTGGGCCATTTCAGAGGGAAGTTAAGAGTCAACCACATTGCTGTGGGACGGAAGTCACACACAGGCCCAGACCAGGTAAGGACAACAGATTTCCTTCCCTAAATCTGATAGTTTCATGGTCACCATTACTGATACTGGCTTTTTTTTTCAAATTCCAGATTTATTTAATTAACTGAATTTTAAATTCCCCAGCTGCCATGGTGGGATTTGAACTTATGTCTCTGGATCATTAATCCAGTCCTCTGGATTACTAGCCCAGTGACATTACCACTATGCTACCGTACCCTTTGTACTGAGTTAAGGACACTTGTGTTCTGGATCCACTCAGCCTCTCGCCCTCCCACTCACCCTCTCGCCCTCCCACTCAGCCTCTCGCCCTCCCACTCACCCTCTCGCCCACCCACTCAGCCTCTCGCCCTCCCACTCAGCCTCTCGCCCTCCCACTCACCCTCTCGCCCACCCTCTCGCCCACCCTCTCGCCCACCCTCTCACCCACCCTCTCGCCCACCCTCTCGCCCACCCTCTCAGCCTCTCGCCCTCCCGCTCAGCCTCTCGCCCTCCCGCTCAGCCTCTCGCCCTCCCGCTCAGCCTCTCGCCCTCCCGCTCAGCCTCTCGCCCTCCCGCTCAGCCTCTCGCCCTCCCGCTCAGCCTCTCGCCCTCCCGCTCAGCCTCTCGTTCACCCTCTCGCCCGCTCTCCCTCTCGCCCGCTCTCCCTCTCGCCCGCTCTCCCTCTCGCCCGCTCTCCCTCTCGCCCGCTCTCCCTCTCGCCCGCTCGCCCTCTCGCCACGCTCGCCTCGCCCTCCCACTCAGCCTCTCGCCCTCCCGCCCATCCTCTCGCCCACCCTCCCACTCGCCCTCTCGCCCACCCTCCCACTCGCCCTCTCGCCCTACCAGTCACCCTCTCGCCCTCCCGCTCACCCTCACACTCGACCTCCCGCTCGCCCTCTCGCCCTCCCGTTCGCCCTCTCGCCCTCCCGTTCGCCCTCTCGCCCTCCCGTTCGCCCTCTCGCCCTCCCGTTCGCCCTCTCGCCCTCCCGTTCGCCCTCTCGCCCTCCCGTTCGCCCTCCCGTTCGCCCTCCCGTTCGCCCTCCCGTTCGCCCTCTCGCCCTCCCGTTCGCCCTCTCGCCCTCTCGCCCTCCCGTTCGCCCTCTCGCCCTCTCGCCCTCCCGTTCGCCCTCTCGCCCTCCCGTTCGCCCTCTCGCCCTCCCGTTCGCCCTCTCGCCCTCCCGTTCGCCCTCTCGCCCTCCCGTTCGCCCTCTCGCCCTCCCGTTCGCCCTCTCGCCCTCCCGTTCGCCCTCTCGCCCTCCCGTTCGCCCTCTCGCCCTCCCGTTCGCCCTCTCGCCCTCCCGTTCGCCCTCTCGCCCTCCCCGTTCGCCCTCTCGCCCTCCCGTTCGCCCTCTCGCCCTCCCGCTCGCCCTCTCGCCCTCCCGTTCGCCCTCTCGCCCTCCCGGTCGCCCTCTCGCCCTCCCGGTCGCCCTCTCGCCCTCCCGTTCGCCCTCTCGCCCTCCCGTTCGCCCTCTCGCCCTCCCGTTCGCCCTCTCGCCCTCCCGTTCGCCCTCTCGCCCTCCCGTTCGCCCTCCCGTTCGCCTCTCGCCCTCCGTTCGCCCTCTCGCCCTCGCCGTTCGCCCCTCTCGCCCTCCCGTTCGCCCTCTCGCCCTCCCGTTCGCCCTCTCGCCCTCCCGTTCGCCCTCTCGCCCCTCCCCTCTCGCCCTCCCGTCGCCCTCCCGTTCGCCCTCTCGCCCTCCCGTTCGCCCTCTCGCCCTCCCGTTCGCCCTCTCGCCCTCCCGTTCGCCCTCTCGCCCGCTCGCCCTCCCGTTCGCCCTCTCGCCCTCCCGTTCGCCCTCTCGCCCGCTCGCCCTCCCACTCACCCTCTCGTTCACCCACTCACCCTCTCGTTCGCCCTCCCGCTCACCCTCTCGCCCTCCCGTTCGCCCTCTCGCCCTCCCACTCACCCTCTCGCCCTCCCACTCACCCTCTCGCCCTCCCACTCACCCTCTCGCCCTCCCACTCACCCTCTCGCCCTCCCACTCACCCTCTCGCCCTCCCACTCACCCTCTCGCCCTCCCACTCACCCTCCTTTGGGTTTCATTTCACTTTGGAATCTTCCATTAACAGAAGGAGGGGTCGCCGGTCTGAGCAGTGTGGACTGGATTGGAACCAAGGTTCCAGATCGGAGCGGTCAGTGAGCTTGGTCACCACAACACCCAGTCCCCTTGGTTTGGACTCCATCCCAGGTTTGAAGCCGTGAAGGCGAGCACAGTCAAACATTCCGAGGCTGTGTATCACCGATCCCTGCCCCACAGCCGCTGGCCTCTGGCTAAGGTAGTTGTTCATGTTGAGTTCCTCCAATCTCTACCACAAAGCTACGAGATCACATTCCTGAAATGAGTTCCCACTCTAAGACAAGACGCTAATTCATCAGTCCACACAGATTTATTTGTTTTAAAGTGTGAATGTTTTTATTTATAAACCTGTAATGTTTTATTTTGGTTCCACGTTCCTTCATCCATGATAACATTTTTGAATGGTTGAATTCTTTTTTAACTGCTTCAATGTTTAAGGTTTGACCAGAGAATCTCTGTGATTCAGAGGTGGGTTCTGATTTCTGTCTTATTGAGATTTGATATTTAATTTTATATCTTATTTCACTGACCTCAGCAGCATTGCGGAGTGTTGGGGTGCGGGTTTGTTCCTGGGACTCCTCCACCTCTTGGTTACAAGGAGGTTTTTTTTACCTCTCGGGATGTGGGCGTCGCTGGCAAGACCAGCATTTATTGCCCATCCCTAGTTGCCCTGAGAAGGTGGTGGTGAGCCGCCGCCTTGAACCGCTGCAAGTGGTTTGATACACTTGCTAGGCCACTTCAGAGGGCAGTCAACATATGATATAAGAACCATAGAAATTTTCAGCACTGAAGGAGGCCATTCGGCCCAACGTGTCTCTGCTCAGTCTTTGCTAGAGCAATCTAAATCTAATCCCACGGCCCTGCTCCCTCCCCACAACCCTGTATCTCCTTCTGATTCAAACATGTACCCACTTTTCCCTTAAAAGATGCAATGATTTAAATCATTCCGCGCTTCAATAACCCTCAGTGTAATTTCTCCAAACCTCTCTCCAAATCTCTTAGTGATCATTTTAAATTGCTGTCACTGATAGTCCACTTGGTAGAAATAGTCTTTCCCTATTCGCTATTAAAACCCTCCATGATTTAAAAAATCTCCTCTTAGCTTTCTGTGCTGCAGTGGGAACAGTCCCTGTATCTTGAGGCTCTCCTCATAACTACTTTCTCATGCCTGGGATCTTCCTGATCCATGTTGATGAAACTCGGGAACAGGAACTTGAACACTTTATCAACCAGGAAATATCGTGGTGGTCGAGGGGGTCAGACTAGGGTCGTCAGCCCTTTAGTGAACTGAATTTAAATTCTAAATATGCCATAATCTACTGGATTGCTTGCCCAGGCCTCTGGATCACTGGCCCGGGCCTCTGGATCACTGGCCCGGGCCTCTGGATCACTGGCCCGGGCCTCTGGATCATTGGCCCAGGCCTCTGGATTAAAGAATTGGCTTAAGGACAGAAAACAGCGAGTTGTGGTAAATGGCTGTTTTTCAGACTGGAGGTTGGTAGACAGTGGTGTTCCCCAAGGTTCAGTGCTGGGGCCACTGCTTTTTTTTGATATATATAAATGACCTGGATATTGGAATACAGCGTAGAATTTCTAAATTTGCCGATGACTCCAAACTTGGGGGTGTGGCAAACAGTGAGCATGATACCAATCGACTGCAACAGGACATAGAAAGGCTAGCAGAATGGGCAGACAAGTGGCAGATGGAATTTAATACAGAGAAGTGTGAGGTGCTGCATGTTGGCAGAAGGAACAGGAAGAGGCAATATACACTTAATGGCACAGTTTTAAAGAGTGTGCAGGGACAGAGGGACCTGGGAGTTAATGTGCATAGGTCCCTGAAGGTGACAGGACATATTGAGAGAGTGGTTAACAAAGCATATTAAATCTTGGGCTTCATAAATAGAGGTATTGAGTACAAAAGTAGAGAAGTTATGCTGAACCTTTATAAAGCGCTGGTTAGGCCACAACTGGAGTATTGCATCCAGTTCTGGTCACCACACTTTAGGAAGGATGTGAAGGCCCTTGAGAGGGTGCAGAGGAGATTTACCAGAATGGTTCCAGGGATGGGGGATCTTAGCTACAAGGACAGGTTGGAGAAGCTGGATTTGTTTTCATTAGAGCAAAGGAGATTGTGGGGTGATTTGATAGAGGTGTACAAGATTATGGCGGGTTTGGATAGGCTAGACGGGGAAAGGCTGTTCCCACTAGTTGATGGTACAAGGACTAGGGGACACAGATTTAAGGTTTTGGGCAAGAGATACAGGGGGGGATGTGAGGAAAAACGTTTTTATGCAGCGAGTGGTGATGACCTGGAATTCGCTGCCAATGGAAGTGGTGGAAGCGGAGACACACAATGTTTTCAAGGGGAGATTGGATAGGCACTTGAGGGAAATAAACTTGCAGGGCTACGGGGATATAGCGGGGGAATGGGACTGACTGGATTGCTCTACAGAGAGCCGGCACGGACTCGATGGGCTGAATGGCCTCCTTCTGTGCCGTTATGACTCTGTGACTATGACTCTGACTACTGGCCCAGGAACATGATCACTGCACTCCCTCAAGCTAGGGGCCAAGTGCAAGAACCAGACTTTGCAATTTGCACAGGGTCAGAGTTCAACTTTAAGTGTTTACATTGGTGCTGTTGACAATTTATTGAATGTCCAATAAGTAATATAAATATTAATAACCACAGTAAATATTAATAATTCATATTATGAGACACAGCACTAAGTGTAAAGTGGATTTCTATTTTAACAATCAGAGCCTTGGTTTATATTACTTTAGAAATTTCCAGACAGCAAGCACGCAAACAGAAGGTGATGTTCAAAGTGGTGGCTCAAGCCTTGCTTGAGTTTCCTGTTCAATGATGTCAGGTCCTGGGGTGAGCAACACACGACAGAACACAACACACAGCGGCTCAGTTAGCCTCTGAAAGGGAAAGGTTTTGGGTCAGACTCTTGTCAGACCTCAAAACTGAAGGTTACATTCCTGAGTAAAGTAGGAGAAATGAGAAAAAATTAAGGAAGCAGAAAGAGTGCGAGGAGGCAGTCACCTCAGGGAGAGCAATGAATGGACGGACTGAGCTGCAAACCATTTAACAGAAAGCAGGGAGTGGTTCAATGATATTCCTTGAAGGGACGACTTCAGTGAGGAGTATTCTGCCGGATGCTGTCCCACTCATCGAACTTATTCATTTCAGGCCTTAGTTTTGCCCTCATTTCCTTTACAGCGGGTGGGGTATGCCCGGCCCCTACCACATATGTATACATTTTATCCACTCTTTTGGTCCGTGCCTTTTTCCTTTTTTTCTCTCTCTCCCCCCACGGCAGCTGTCTCTGATTCTGCCAGCATTTCACACCTTACCTTTTGTTTCTCAACCTGTCTCATTACCATCTCGTCTTGCCTTGAGCATCTCTCAATGTCTCTACTCACTAAAGACCATGGGGTAAAAATTCAGTTGGTTGCGCCTCCCGTTAGCGCCTTAAGAGGGCGCTAATGGGGCGCAAAGCCGCTAACACCCGGGCGCAGCGATGTTTGCGCCGCTCGGGAACTTAACTAGAGATTGTGCGGCGGCACTAAAACTTACCGCTGCGACCACCTGCGCGCGCAGATTGTGACGTCATTCCATGGTGCAACGCCCTTGTGGCGCCCCGGAGCGGAAATTGAGTGGCGCCCCCTGCCTTACCGCCTGGCGCTTCCAACAACCGGAAGACTGGAACGCTATCAATCGCTGTGGGGCTGGGGGGGGCGCTATTTAAAGGGGGCCTCTTCCTGTCTTTTTCTGTGGTCGACATTTTTGCACCACTCGTTCTGAGAGAGAGAGAGAGAGAGAGAGAGAGAAAGAGAGACTTCTACATTGACTCAACGCTTTGTGAGGTAGTTTTGCCTATTGATCCTAACTTCGCTGGTACTTTAGTTGCTGTCCTTCATTACTTTGCTTGCAAAGAGAATATGGGGGCTGCACTGATTGGGGGCGTCGTCCTGCTCCAGCTGAATCGGAGGATACAGAGACGCAGAGAGAGAGTGGCAATGATGGCCAGACGGAGGAGGGCCATCAGGCGTATGTACAGGAGAGCTTACCCTCCCAGGGTATATCGTGAACAGCTCTCCTACATCCATATGTCTGAGGAGCTGTGTTTGCGAAGGCTGCGATTCAGCAAGGAGGTGGTCACTGAGCTCTGCCACCTGCTGCAGCCAGATCTGCAGCCTCAACTGAGGTCCAGGACGTCTCTGTCGGTGGCAGTGAAGGTCACAGTGGCTCTCAACTTTTACGCTACTGGCTCATTTCAAGCTGCTGCTGGGGACCTCGCCAATATCTCCCAGTTCGCGGTGCATTGCTGCATCCGGCAGGTCACAAATGCCCTCTTTAAAAGGAGACGAGAGTTCATCTCTTTCCCCATGACCCCAGACAAGCAGCGTGACCGCGCTCTGGGCTTTGCGAGGGTAGCGGGCTTCCCCATGGTGCAGGGCGCCATTGACTGCACGCATGTGGCTTTGCGTGCTCCGCATGAGAATGCCGAGGAATTCAGGAACAGAAAGGGGTTCCATTCCTTGAATGTTCAGTTGGTCTGTGACCACAGACAGCTGATACTCGCTGTCAATGCCCAGTATCCTGGCAGCTGCCACGATGCTTTTATCCTGCGCCAGACTACTGTGGCAGAACTTTTCGAGGCACCGCATCAGCCAGTTGGTTGGCTTCTCGGGGACAAGGGGTATGCATTGAGCACCTGGCTGATGACACCGCTCCGTACGCCCAACACCCCTGCTGAGCTGCGGTACAATGAGAGCCATCAAGCTACCAGGAACATAATTGAGCGCACAATCGGCGTGCTGAAGCAATGGTTCCACTGTCTCGACCATTCTGGAGGAGCCCTGCAGTACTCGCCTGAGCGAGTATCAAACTTCGTAGTCGTGTGCTGCATGTTGCATAACATGGCAATCCTCAGGACCCAGCCAATGCCACCAGGCCTTGGAGCACCACCAGAGGAGGAGGAGGAAGAGGAGGAAGAGGACGAGGAGGATGATCATCAGCAGCACCAAGGCGGGAGGGCAGCCCACAATGGTCAAACTGCAAGGGCCGTCTGTCAACGGCTAATAGCAAGCCGCTTCTAGGGCCCCTGCCATTGCTAACAACATTAATGAACCCAGCACGCAACCCCTAAGCCGGCCAAGGCACCAATAATTCCAACCACCAACCATGTATATTTTGAATACAGAAACTTATTTATTTTACAAACTCTGTGTGTGTCAATTCCTCATGACAAACTCATAGAAATAAACACAAAAAAACAGTCAATAACATAACTGGTTCTCACAACCTGGAGATAATGTCCAAAACACTAAACAAAAGTTGGACCATGAACCTCGACCTTTAATAAAAAAATGACCAGCATTTTGTCACACCTCCTACTTTTTGCCCTTCGAGGGTGATCTCCTTCCCTTGCGCACTTCCCCCCTTCTAACCCTACTGCTCCTCCGTAATGGGACCTCAGTGGCTGCAGCAAGGCTGGTGGAAGGCTGCTGCTCGTCAGACCCTGACACTGCAGATGCCCCTGAAGGACGGCCTCGACCACTTCTGGGCCTGGAGGGCCCGGCTGCAGACTGCACCAACTCTGCATGGGCGGCAGCAGTCTGTCCTACAGGCGGTGGCAAGTGCAGTGGAGAAGTGACAGTGTTGGCAGCAGGAATGCTGTCATCGTGAGAGAGGACAGCAACTCCCTGCTCGCCCGACACACTGGCACTCCCACGGGGCAGCACTTCAGCATCCGGAGCAATCTGCCGGAGAACAGATTGCTGGCCTGCTGCGGCGCGGTGACAGCCCCGGGGACATGTGCACGAACCATCGAGGTTGGCAGCAGTCTGTGCTCGCGTGGCCTCAATCTGAGTCTGTATGAGAGCAGTCAGAGATGGGATCACGGCAGCCAGTGACTGAATTGCAGCACTAAGCGTTAGTGTGGCATCCGCCTGTGCTACAGCGAAGTGCTCCACACTCCTTGCCAGTGACTCAATGCATTCGGGCACCCTTCCCACTGCACCCATGAGCTCAGTGTGCATGCCCACCACCTGGGTGTTCATTTCTGCGATCAGCCGCTCCTCCTCTGCGTCCATTGCAGTAGGAGTGTCTGGCATACTCTCCCTCTGGGGAGAAGGCCCCCGTTCTTCCCTACCCCCGCCATGGCGTTGCTGCAGCCCGCTGGGTCCTGGAGCTTCACCCTCATCAGACCCTTCCCCCTTGCTCCCCTCCAGGGAAGGCGTGTTCCCAGTGTGGGCATGGGCTTCCTCGGGAGAGGGTGGCACTGATGCTCCGGCTTCCTCTTCCTCCTCAGCTGCAGCATCACTCCCAGTGGCAGCTTCAGGGCCCGTCTCCTCAGCTGGTGAATCACCATCTGAAAGCAGGGAGGTACAAGAGTGGCTTTAGCGTGAGGACAGGGTGGCAGTAAGGGAGGAATAAGTGCAGCGAGTTAGCAAGTTGGATTGAAAGTGTCAAAGGCTGGTGTTGTGAGGGACAAGTGGAAGGACAGAGGACAAAAAGGTGATGACCTTACCATTGCTGTCCAGAACGGGGTCGGCGTCTCCAGTGGCGACGGGACCGATCACCCGGCTTGCCACAATCCTGTGGACGCGCTCCTCAAGATCGCTGAGGGGTTGCAGCTGAGGCCGCCCTCCACCTGTCTGTTGCTGCTGTCTCCGATTATGCGCCAGCTTGGCCTGTAAGAAAAAGGACAGCATCTGAGTAAATATACAGCCATGGTCTTGCCTGATGTGCCTCCCATAGGTGAATAGCCCTTACTGTATGCAGCCATGGTCTTGCCTGATGTGCCTCCCATAGGTGAAAAGCCCTTACTGTATGCAAAGTGTGGAATGTGTGTGTGTGTTTCATGAAAGGGCCATTGGTGTTGGATGAGTGTTGTGCATTGGGGTTTTAAGACCCTCTGGCCATAGAGTGAGGTTGAGATGGAGGGATGGAGAGGTATTGAGAAAAAGCCACTCACCCTGACGACCCGAGTGAGGTCGTTGAACTTTTTGCGACATTGAGTATGGGTCCTGGGCACCATGCTCCTGGAGGAGACGCTCTGAGCCACCTCCCTCCACACTCTTCTGAACTCGCGTGGCAAAGGCCTCCTGCCACTCTCAGGGAAGAGCATACATCTTCTGCGCTCCACCGCGCCAACCAGAGCATCCAAGGCCCGCTCGGTGAAGCGATGAGCGCGTTCTCTCACCCTCTCCATCCTTGGCAGCAAAATGGATTCACAGGTCTCTCCAGGCCGAGATTCAAGGCTGCAATGAGCAGGGTGTGGCTGGGGAGCAAGTTGGCCCCCCCCGCTTTAAGAAGTGGGCAGCGCCAGTGTGTCTGTGTTCCCTCGCTAACTGGCAGCAGCTGCGCTGCGCTCACGCGCTGAGTTAGCGCCTCACTGCTTGGCCTTTGCGCCTTAAGACAGGTGTGCAGCGCCTGATTTAGCGCTCCACTCACCTCCCGGGGCGGTAAAAGTGAAGTTTCCAGTCAGTGCCGATAATTAGCGCCAGGCGCTAATATTTGCGTCCAGACGATATTTGCGCCCCAAATGGGGCGCGACCTAATTTTTACCCCCATCCCTTTTGTTCTTTTATTCCTCCCCCCAGCCTCCCCCTTGCATTTTTATCTGTTTATTTCTTGCTCTCTCAGTTCCGACGAAGGGTTTCGACCTGAAACGTTAACTCTCTTTCTCTCTCCACGGATGTTGCCTGGCCTGCTGAGTTTTTCCAGCGTTTTCTGTTGTTATTTCGGGTATGTTAGTGTCCGGGAGCGGAGGTGGCTGACAGGTCAGGTTGGGGAGGGTCCCGGACAATGTGTGTTTTGAGTTTGGCAGAAGCGCGGTGAGTTTTGGCTCTTTCCCAACGGCACTTTTTTCTTTTCCTTTTTCTGCTTTTCCCTTTTTTGTGCCCTTTATTCCTTCTATAAACCTCCCCGAGCCTCCTCACCATCTTAAAAAGAACTTGCATTTCTATAGCACGTTTCATGACCTTAGAACCTCCCAAAGTACTTTACAGCCAATGAAGAACTTTTGAAGTGTAATCATTGTTGTAATGTAGGCAATATGCACACAGCAAGCTCCCACAAACAGCTATGTGATTAATGACCAGATAATCTGTTTTACTGATGTTGATTGAGGGATAAATATTGGCTAGGACACTGGGGAGAACTCTCCTGCTCTTCCAATAGTGCCGTGGGATCTTTTACGTCCAACTGAGAGAGCAGACGTTGCCTTGGTTTAATGTTTCATCTGAAAGATGGCACTTCCGACAGTGCGGCACTCCTTCAGTACTGCCCCTCCGACAATGCGGCGCTCCCTCAGTACTGCCCCTCCGACAGTGCGGCGCTCCCTCAGTACTGCCCCTCTGACAGTGCGGCGCTCCCTCAGTGCTGCCCCTGCGACAGTGCGGCACTCCCTCAGTACTGCCCCTCCGACAGTGCGGCGCTCCCTCAGTGCTGCCCCTGCGACAGTGCGGCGCTCCCTCAGTGATGCCCCTCCGACAGTGCGGCGCTCCCTCAGTGCTGCCCCTCCGACAGTGCGGCGCTCCCTCAGTGCTGCCCCTCCGACAGTGCGGCGCTCCCTCAGTGCTGCCCCTCCGACAGTGCGGCGCTCCCTCAGTACTGCCCCTCCGACAGTGCGGCGCTCCCTCAGTGCTGCCCCTCCGACAGTGCGGCGCTCCCTCAGTGCTGCCCCTCCGACAGTGCGGCGCTCCCTCAGTGCTGCCCCTCCGACAGTGCGGCGCTCCCTCAGTGCTGCCCCTCCGACAGTGCGGCGCTCCCTCAGTACTGCCCCTCCGACAGTGCAGCGCTCCCTCAGTGCTGCCCCTCCGACAGTGCGGCGCTCCCTCAGTGCTGCCCCTCCGACAGTGCGGCGCTCCCTCAGTGCTGCCCCTGCAACAGTGCGGCGCTCCCTAAGTGCTGCCCCTGCGACAGTGCGGCGCTCCCTCAGTGCTGCCCCAGCGACAGTGCGGCGCTCCCTCAGTACTGCCCCTGCGACAGTGCGGCACTCCCTCAGTACTGCCCCTCCGACAGTGCGGCGCTCCCTCAGTACTGCCCCTCCGACAGTGCGGCGCTCCCTCAGTACTGCCCCTCCGACAGTGCAGCAAACTGCACTGGGTGTGTCAACCTGGATTATTGCTCAAGTCTTTGGAGTGGGATTTGAACGCACGACCGTCTGACCCAGAGGCGAGGGTGCGACCCACTGAGTCACGGCTGACACCGTAGCTATTGACACGTTAATTTCTTTTTGCATCTGGTCTGGTGTCAATTTATATTGTTTAAAACATTCCCTGCATTTCTACAGATATACATAGAAATAATCTGCATCTGGAGGAATACACAGTGGGTCAGTGAGCATTGGTAAAGAGAGACGGAAAGGTTAACATTTAGGGTGCAATCCTTCAACCGAACTCAAGCCTAAAAATCGGTAAACATTTAATAAGGTTGGAAAATTAGAGTGAAAAAGCGAAGGGGGAGATAGCTTAACCTTCAATATTTATTCCTTAACTAGAATCACTAAAAGACAGATGATCTGGAGGGCTGGACTGGAGGTAGATAAACAATGGCAAGCATTTAAAGATAGAATGACAAAATTGCAAAAATTGTTTATACCAATCTGGCATAAAAGGAAATCTAAAAAGGTGACTCAACCGTGGATAACAGGGGAAATTAGAGACAGCATAAAATCCAAAGATAGGGCGTATAAAATAGCCAAAAAAAGCGCCAGAGCGGAAGATTGGGAACAGTTTAAGATAGAGCAAAGGAGGACAAATGGCTTAATCAAGAGGGGCAAAATAGCTTACGAAAGCAAGCTGGCGGAAAATATAAAAACTAACTGCAAAAGCTTTTATAAGTATATCAAGAGGAAAAGACTGGTGAAAACCAAAGTTGGCCCATTGCAGTCAGATACGGGGGAATATATAACGGGAAATAAAGAAATGGCAGACCAACTAAATGCATACTTTGGGTCAGTCTTTACGAAGGAAGACACAAAAAACCTCCCTGGGATATCGGGAAAAATAGGGACATTTGCAAAGGAGGAACTGACGCAAGTCAATATCTCTAAGGATATGGTGTTAAGGAAGCTAAAGGGATTGAAGGCGGACAAATCCCCAGGGCCTGATAACATGCATCCTAGGGTGCTGAAGGAGGTGGCCCTAGAGATAGCGGATGCACTAAGTATGATTTTTCAGAATTCATTAGACTCGGGAACAGTGCCCATGGATTGGAGGGTAGCTAACGTTACCCCACTATTCAAAAAGGGGGGTAGGGAAAAAGCAGGTAATTACAGACCTGTAAGCCTTACATCAGTTGTGGGCAAAATGCTGGAGTCCATCATTAAGGATGAAATATCGGAGCACTTAGCAAATGGGGACAGGATAGGACAGAGTCAACATGGATTTACAAAGGGTAAATCGTGCTTGACTAATCTATTGGAATTTTTTGAGGGAGTAACTGGTAAAATAGATGGGGGAGAGCCAGTAGATGTGGTGTACCTGGACTTCCAAAAGGCCTTCGATAAGGTCCCACATAAAAGATTAGCAGGGAAAATTGAAGCTCATGGGATAAAGGGGAAAGTATTGACGTGGATAGAGAACTGGCTGTCAGATAGAAAACAGAGAGTTGGAATAAACGGCTCATTTTCTGAATGGCAGGCAGTAACAAGTGGGGTACCACAGGGATCTGTCCTGGGTCCCCAGCTGTTCGCAATTTACATTAATGACCTGGATCAGGGAGTCGGATGCAGCATTTCCAAATTTGCAGACGACACTAAACTAGGAGGGGGGGTGGGCTCAGAGGAGGAGACCAGGAAGCTCCAGAGCGATTTGGACAGACTGGGTGATTGGGCGGATAAATGGCAGATGCACTATAATGTGGACAAGTGCGAAGTTATCCACCTTGGGTGCAGGAACGGGAGGGCAAATTATTATTTAAATGGCAATAAATTGGGAGAGGGGGAAGTACAGAGAGACCTGGGTGTTCTTGTACACCAGTCACTGAAGGCGAGCATGCAGGTGCAACAGGCGGTCAAGAAGGCAAACGGTATGCTGGCCTTCATAGCAAAAGGGTTGGAATACAGGAACAGGGATACCTTGCTGCAGCTGTACAGGGCACTGGTGAGACCACACCTCGAGTACTGTGTACAGTTTTGGTCGCCTCATCTGAGGAAAGATGTTCTTGCCATGGAGGGGGTGCAGCGGCGATTCACCAGGCTGATACCAGGAATGGCGGGATTGACCTATGAGGAGAGACTATGTAGTTTAGGGATGTACACACTGGAGTTTAGAAGATTGAGAGGGGACCTCATAGAAGTGTATAAAATTCTGACAGGTCTAGACAGACTAGATGCAGAAGGAATGTTTCCCTTGGCGGGTGAGAACAGAACTAGAGGACGTAATTTAAGGATAAGGGCTAAACCATTTAGGACAGAAATGAGGGGGAATTTCTTCACTCAGAGGGTGGTGAACCTGTGGAACTCATTGCCACAGAGGGCAGTGTACGCCAGCTCATTAAATATATTTAAGAGGGAATTAGATATATTTCTACAGGCAAAAGGGGTTAAGGGTTACGGAGAGAAGGCGGGGACGGGATACTGAATTGGAGGATCAGCCATGATCTCATTAAATGGCGGAGCAGGCTCGAAGGGCCGGATGGCCTACTCCTGCTCCTATCTTCTATGTATCTATGTATGTATCTGGTCATTATCACATTGTTGTTCGTGGGATCTTGCTGTTCGCAAATTGGTTGTCACGTTTCCTACATTACAACAGTGACTAAACTTCAAGAAAGCACTTCATTGTCTGTAAAGCACTTTGGGACGTCCTGAAGTCGTGAAAGGCGCTATATAAATGCAAGTCTTTCTACAAAAGATCATCAGGACAGAGAGACAAAAGAACGAAGATGAGGGTAAAAAGAGAAGGGGGAGGTCGATACAAACAAAATGGGGGAAAGAGAAAAAAAACTGCTAATTCCTGAAATAAAATAGAACACAGGCAGTCCAAACAGAGAATAAAAAAGGGCATGGCCCCAGCACAGAACCCCTGCTCCTCACCCCGACTGTTCCTCAGACACTGAGACACCTGACCCATATAACCAGCTCCTCTCTGTTGGACAGAGTGTCCAGGAGGAAGATCTGATCCTGTTCCTGGAATTTACACGGATGAGTGGAACAGTGCGGGAGACCACAGGCAGCACTCAGCACTTTGCAGTTCGTTGAACCGATTGCCAACCTCTCAGTGTCAGTAATGTCTGTTCCCTCTTTTCTTGTTGTATTGCAAACTCTATTCAGGGACTTGCTTAATTTTCAGATTTCAGTTCCAGTTTTGCAATGAATGTTAATTGCCCTCTCGGTACAGATGCTGCAATGTTCCAGCATGTTTTGTTTTTGTCCAGTGTTTACAGGCATTGAGCGGTGTGTCACGCTCTGTCGGGCAGCTCCATGGTGCATCGAGCCCAGGACCTGCTTGTACTTGTCCCACTAATAACCTAACCCCCTGTAACTGCCGAACAGTCAGTTCCTGCACAAATATGCCAGGCGCGATGAGCATTTGATAATGAAAGAAGTCACCTCTTGATCCTCAGAGTGTCACAGTCATCTAATCATCACTAACCAGCAGTTCCTCCTGGCAACAGAAGCCCTCACGGACGATTAGCATCTTTGGATTAACCAATGGGCATTTACTACCCGTATTGAGGAATCTGACCTCGGGTGACTGTCTGTGTGGAGTTTGCACATTCTCCCCGTGTCTGCGTGGGTTTCCTCCGGGTGCTCCGGTTTCCTCCCACAGTCCAAAAATGTGTGGGTTAGGTTGATTTGGCTATGATAAATTGACCCTTAGTGTTAGGGGGGGATTAAATATGTGGGGATAGGATGGGATATGTTAGGGGGAATTAAATACGTGGGGTTACGGGGGTAGGGTGGGATATGTGTACTGTGGGGATTAAAGCAGGGACAGGGTACTGGATTTGGATGATCAGCCATGATCGTATTGAATGGTGGAGCAGGCTCGACGGGCCGAATGGCCTACTCCTGCTCCTAGATTCTATGTTTCTAAAAAATAAGAAGATAAGATAAGAAGTAAGAGCAGGAGTCGGCCATTCGGCTCCTCGAGCCTGCTCCGCCATTCAATAAGATCATGGCTGATCATCGACCTCAAATCCACTTTCCTGCCCGATCTCCATATCCCTTGATTCCCCTAGAGACCAAAAATCTATCGATCTCCGCCTTGAATATACTCAAAGACTCAGCATCCACAGCCCTCTGGGGCAGAGAATTCCAAAGATTCACAACCCTCCGACTGAAGAAATTCCTCTTCATCTCAGTCTTAAATGGCCGACCCCTTATCCTGAGACTATGCCCCCTAGTTCTAGACACTCCAGCCAGGGGAAACAACCTCTCAGCATCTACCCTGTCAATCCCCTTCAGAATCTTGTATGTTTCAATGAGATCACCTCTCATTCTTCTAAACTCCAGAGAGTATCGGCCCATTCTACACAACTATCATCATAGGACAGCCCTCTCATCCCAGGAATCAACCTAGTGAACCTTCGTTGCACCGCCTCCAAGGCAAGTATATCCTTCCTTAGATAAGGAGACCAAAACTGTGCACAGTACTCCAGGTGTGGTCTCACCAAGGCCCTGTACAATTGTAGCAAGACTTCCTTACTCTTATACTCCAACTCCCTTGCAATAAAGGCCAACATGCCATTTGCCTTCCTTATTGCTTGCTGTACCTGCATGCTAGCTTTCTGTGTTTCTTGCACAAGGATACCCAAATCTCTCTGTACACCAACATTTGAAAGTCTCTCACCATTTAAAAAATATTCTGTTTTTCCATTCTTCTGACCAAAGTGAATAACCTCACATTTCCCTACATTATACTCCATCTGCCACCTTACTGCCCACTCACTTAGTCTATCTATATCCCTTTGCAGACTCTTTGGGGGAAAAATTCAGCTGCTTGCGCCTCCCGTTAGCGCCTTAAATGGGCGCTAATGGGGCGTAAAGCAGCTAACGCCCGGGCGCAGCGCCGCCCACGCCTCCCGAAAAATTTAGTGGGAGGTTAGCGGCGGCGGCAGCCGGTAGCGCCCTGTGGCGCTGCGCCGCCGGCGATGACGTCATCGCCGTGCGCAGCGCCCCGCTCGCGCCCCGGCCGTGATCTTCAGTCGCGCCCCCTGATTTACCGCCAGACGCTATGTCCGACGGGTTCAGGGGGGCGTACGTGCGGCCGGGGCGGCGATATTTAAAGGGGAGGTGGCAGGCGGCCATTTTTGTTGCTGGCCGCCTGCCAGCACCTGCCCCCGTTGCTGTCCCCGGCCCCCGTGAAGCCCCCCCACCGTGAAGTGCCGGCTGCGCTCCAAGAGCCCGGCACTTCTCTTGAGTGCCGGGCTCTTTTGCCGGCACTCCCGATCCCTGGGGGCCCAGCTGGGCCCCGGTTCGCGCTGTGCAAGGCCCCTCCCCTTTAAGAAGGGGAGGAAGGCCTGCAATACCGCGGCGCGACGTGCCGCAGCGCGTGGCGCTGCGGCACGTAGCGCCAGGATATTCACTCGCAGCGCCCCAAGAGGGATGCGGGGTGCTTCCAGTTGCGCCCCGCTTCCCTCTTGGGGCGCAACCACTGAAGTTCCGGCGCGGGGCCGCTAATTTTTTCGGGGCGCTAAAAGTCGCGCCCCGGCGAGGTTAGCGCCCCAAATGGGGCGCGACTCAATTTTTACCCCTTTGTGTTCTCCTCACAGCCTACTGTCCCACCTAGCTTTGTATCATCAGCAAACCTGGATACATTACACTCAGTCCCTTCATCTAGGTCATTAATATAGATTGTAAATAGCTGAGGCCCCAACACTGATCCTTGTGGCACCCCACTAGTTACAGCCTGCCAACCTGAAAAAGATCCGTTTATCCCTACTCTCTGTTTTCTGTCTGTTAACCAATCCTCTATCCATGCTACCATATTACCCCCAACCCCATGAGCGCTAATCTTGTGTAATAAACTTTTATGTGGCACCTTATCGAATTCCTTTTGGAAATCCAGATATACTACATCCACTGGTTCCCCTTTATCTACCCTGCTAGTTATGTCCTCAAAAAACTCTAATAAATTTGTCAAACATGATTTCCCTTTCATAAAACCATGTTGACTCTGCCTAATCATGTTATGATTTTCGAAGTGACTTGATACCACTTCCTTAACAATGGATTCCAGCATTTTCCCAATGACTGGATGTCAGGCTAACTGTCCTGTAGTTCCCCATTTTTTCTCTCTCAGTAATTCAGAGGAAAATCTAGGAGTTTGGTAGGAAGAATACCGAGTCGTCTTATTCTTGGAACATGGGGAAGAGGAGCAAAGAGATCTGAAAACACAGATACATAAACCGCTTAAAGTAGCGACTCAAGTTGATCATAGTACAGCACAGAAGGAGGCCATCCGGCCCATCGAGTCCGTGCAGGATACGGTGACAGGGCAGGAAGAGGGAATTAGAGTGGGAGGAGGCTCATGTGGAGCATCGACACCTGCGCTGTACATTCTACAGACTCTGCATAATGTCACAACGAAGAAAGAGTCAGCTTCCAGAGGCTGAAGGGGCGATAATGAAAAGGTGTTAGAGGCACAGAGAGGAGAGCGTGTGGGTCAGAATGGAGAGAGAGTGGGACAGAATGGAGAGAGAGTGGGTCAGAATGGAGAGAGAGTGGGACAGAATGGAGAGAGAGTGGGTCAGAATGGAGAGAGTGAGGGACAGAATGGAGAGAGAGTGGGACAGAATGGAGAGAGAGTGGGACAGAATGGAGAGAGAGTGGGTCAGAATGGAGAGAGAGTGGGACAGAATGGAGAGAGAGTGGGACAGAATGGAGGGAGAATGGGACAGAATGGAGAGAGTGAGGGACAGAATGGAGAGAGAGTGGGACAGAATGGAGAGAGAGTGGGACAGAATGGAGAGAGTGTGGGACAGAATGGAGAGAGTGTGGGTGAGAATGGAGAGAGTGTGGGTGAGAATGGAGAGAGTGTGGGTGAGAATGGAGAGAGTGTGGGTGAGAATGGAGAGAGTGTGGGTGAGAATGGAGAGAGTGAGGGACAGAATGGAGAGAGAGTGGGTCAGAATGGAGAGAGAGTGGGACAGAATGGAGAGAGAGTGGGTCAGAATGGAGAGAGTGAGGGACAGAATGGAGAGAGAGTGGGACAGAATGGAGAGAGAGTGGGTCAGAATGGAGAGAGAGTGGGACAGAATGGAGAGAGAGTGGGACAGAATGGAGGGAGAATGGGACAGAATGGAGAGAGTGAGGGACAGAATGGAGAGAGAGTGGGACAGAATGGAGAGAGAGTGGGACAGAATGGAGAGAGTGTGGGACAGAATGGAGAGAGTGTGGGTGAGAATGGAGAGAGTGTGGGTGAGAATGGAGAGAGTGTGGGTGAGAATGGAGAGAGTGTGGGTGAGAATGGAGAGAGTGTGGGTGAGAATGGAGAGAGTGTGGGTGAGAATGGAGAGAGAGTGGGTCAGAACAGTCAGTGGCCAAAGGAGGCCACAAATTCTATCAATAAATAAAATCTGAGACTCCAATTATACTCATTAAACACCGACTGGATCTCCCCCAACATCCTCCCGAAGTTCATCACCGACAAAGAAGTCATTTTGATTTTGGGCGCTAGCACAACACGGGTGATACCAGATCAGCTGCCCGTTATACACCCGCCCGTTACACACACGCCCGTTACACACCCGCCCGTTACACACCCCAACTGTTACACACCCGCCCGTTATACACCCGCCCGTTACACACCCCAACTGTTACACACACGCCTGTTACACACCCACCTGTTACACACCCCGACCGTTATACACCCCGCCCGTTACACACCGGCCCGTTACACACCCGACCGTTATACACCCGACCATTACACACCTGCCCGTTACACACCCGCCGTTACACACCTGACCGTTGCACACCGGCCCGTTACACACCCGACCGTTACACACCCGACCGTTACACACTCGACCGTTACACACCCGCCCATTACACACCGGCCCGTTATACACCCGGATCGTTATACACCCGCCTGTTACACACCCGCCTGTTACACACCCCGACCGTTATACACCCCGCCCGTTACACACCCCGCCCGTTACACACCCGCCTGTTACACACCCGCCTGTTATACACCCCGACCATTATACACCCCGCCCGTTACACACCCGCCCGTTATACACCCCGATCATTATACACCCCGACCGTTATACACCCGCCCGTTATACACGCCGTCCGTTATACACCCGCTCGTTATACACCTGCCCGTTATACATCCGCCCGTTATACACCCGCTTGTTATACACCCGCCCGTTATACACCCGCCTGTTATACACCCGCTCGTTATATACCCCGCCCGTTACATACCTGCCCGTTATACACCCGCCGCTTATACACCCGCCCATTATACACCCCGCCCGTTATACACCCGCCGTTATACACCCGCCCGTCATACACCCCGCCCGTTATACACACGCCTGTTATACACCCCGCCCGTTATACACCCGCCTGTTATACACCCCGCCCATTATACACCCACCTGTTATACACCCGCCCGTTACACACCCGACCGTTACACTCCCGCCCGTTACACACCCGCCTGTTATACACCCGCCCGTTATACACCCCGCCCGTTACACACCCGCCCGTTATACACCCGCCCGGTATACACCCCACCCGTTATACACCCGCCCGTTATACAGCCCTTCCGTTATACACCCGCCCGTTATACACACGCCTGTTATACACCCCGCCCGTTATACACCCGCCTGTTATACACCCCGCCCATTATACACCCACCTGTTATACACCCGCCCGTTACACACCCGACCGTTACACTCCCGCCCGTTACACACCCGCCTGTTATACACCCGCCCGTTATACACCCCGCCTGTTACACACCCGCCCGTTATACACCCGCCCGGTATACACCCCACCCGTTATACACCCGCCCGTTATACAGCCCTTCCGTTATACACCCGCCCGTTACACACCCCGCCGGTTACACACCCGCCCGTTATACACCCGCCCGGTATACACCCCACCCGTTATACACCCGCCCGTTATACAGCCCTTCCGTTATACACCCGCCCGTTACACACCCCGCCCGTTATCCACCCGCCTGTTACACCCCCGCCCGTTACACACCCCGCCCGTTATACACCCGCCCGTTATACACCCCGCCCGTTATACACCCGCCCGTTATACACCCGCCCGTTATACACCCGCCCGTTATACACCCGCCCGTTATACACTCGCCCGTTATACACC
Source organism: Squalus acanthias (assembly GCA_030390025.1). Classification (NCBI taxonomy): domain Eukaryota; kingdom Metazoa; phylum Chordata; class Chondrichthyes; order Squaliformes; family Squalidae; genus Squalus; species Squalus acanthias. The sequence goes on along the minus strand of CM059445.1, from coordinate 63,809,986 downwards.
CGCCCGTTATACACCCGCCTGTTATACACCCGCCCATTATACACCCGCCCGTTATACACCCCCCCGTTATACACCCGCCTGTTATACACCCCGCCCATTATACACCCGCCCGTTATACACTCCGCCCATTATACACCCCGCCTGTTATACACCCGCCCGTTATACACCCCGCCTGTTATACACCCGCCCGTTATACACCCGCCCGTTATACACCCCGCCCGTTATACACCCCGCCCGTTATACACCCGCCCGTTATACACCCCGCCCGTTATACACCCGCCCGTTATACACCCGCCCATTATACACCCCGCCCGTTACACACCCCGCCCGTTATACACCCGCCCGTTACACACCCCGCCGGTTATACACCCCGCCCGTTATACACCCCGCCCGTTACACACCCCGCCCGTTATACACCCGCCCGTTATACACCCGCCCGTTATACACCCCGCCCATTACACACCCCGCCCATTACACACCCCGCCCGTTATACACCCCGCCCGTTACACACCGGCCCGTTACACACCCGACCGTTATACACCCGACCATTACACACCTGCCCGTTACACACCCGCCGTTACACACCTGACCGTTGCACACCGGCCCGTTACACACCCGACCGTTACACTCCCGCCCGTTACACACCCGCCTGTTATACACCCGCCCGTTATACACCCCGCCCGTTACACACCCCGCCCGTTATACACCCGCCCGTTATACACCCCGCCCGTTATACACCCCGCCCGTTATACACTCTCCCGTTATACACCCGCCCGTTACACACCCCGCCCGTTATACACCCGCCTGTTATACACCCCGCCCATTATACACCCGCCCGTTATACACTCCGCCCGTTATACACCCCGCCCGTTATACACCCGCCCGTTATACACTCCGCCCGTTATACACACCGCCCGTTACACACCGCGCCCATTACACACACCGCCCGTTACACACCCCGCCCGTTACACACCCCGCCCGTTATACACCCGCCCGTTGTACACCCGCCCGTTATACACCCCGCCCGTTATACACCCCGCCCGTTATACACCCCGCCCGTTATACACCCCGCCCGTTATACACCCGCCCGTTATACACCCCGCCCGTTATACACCCGCCTGTTATACACCCTGCCCGTTATACACCCGCCCGTTATACACTCGCCAGTTTCACCCCGCCCGTTATACACCCGCCCGTTATACACCCGCCCGTTATACACTCGCCAGTTTCACCCCGCCCGTTATACACCCAGCCGTTATACACCCACCCATTATACACCCGCCCGTTATACAGTCGCCCGTTACAAACCCACCCGTTACGCACCCACCCGTTATACACCCACTTGTTATACACCTGCCCGTTATACATCCGCCCATTATACACCCGCTTGTTATACACCCGCCCGTTATACACCCGCCTGTTATACACCCGCTCGTTATATACCCCGCCCGTTACACACCTGCCCGTCATACACCCCGCCCGTCATACACCCCGCCCGTTATACACACGCCTGTTATACACCCGCCCGTTATACACCCCGCCCGTTACACACCCGCCCATTATACACCCCGCCCGTTATGCACCCCGCCCGTTATACAGCCCGCCCGTTATACACCTCGCCCGTTATACACCCGCCCGTTACACACCCCGCCCGTTATACACACCGCCCGTTACACACCGCGCCCGTTACACACCCCGCCCGTTACACACCCCGCCCGTTACACACCCCGCCCGTTATACACCTGCCCGTTACACACCCCGCCCGTTATACACCCCGCCCGTTATACGCCCCGCCCGTTACACACCCCGCCCGTTACACACCCTGCCCGTTATACACACCGCCCGTTATACACCCGGCCCGTTACACACCCGGCCCGTTATACACCCCAGCCGTTACACACCCCGCCCGTTATACACCCCGCCCGTTACACACCCCGCCCGTTACACACCCCGCCCGTTATACACCCGCCCGTTATACACCCGCCCGTTATACACCCCGCCCGTTATACACCCCGCCCGTTATACACCCCGCCCGTTATACACCCCGCCCGTTATACACCCCGCCCGTTATACACCCCGCCCGTTATACACCCGCCCGTTATACACCCGCCCGTTATACACCCCGCCCGTTATACACCCGCCCGTTATACACCCGCCCATTATACACCCCGCCCGTTACACACCCCGCCCGTTATACACCCGCCCGTTACACACCCCGCCCGTTATACACCCCGCCCGTTATACACCCCGCCCGTTACACACCCCGCCCGTTACACACCCCGCCCGTTATACACCCGGCCCGTTATACACCCCGCCCGTTACACACCCCGCCCGTTATACACCCCGCCCGTTATACACCCCGCCCGTTACACACCCCGCCCGTTATACACCCGCCCGTTATACACCCCGCCCGTTATACACCCCGCCCGTTATACACTCTCCCGTTATACACCCGCCCGTTACACACCCCGCCCGTTATACACCCCGTCCGTTATACATCCCGCCCATTATACACCCGCCCGTTACACACCCCGTCCGTTATACACCAGCCCGTTATACACCCGCCCATTATACACCCCGCCCGTTATACACCCCGCCAGTTACACACCCCGTCCGTTATACACCAGCCCGTTATACACCCGCCCGTTATACACCCGCCCGTTATACACCCGCCCGTTACACACCCGCCCGTTATACACCCCGTCCGTTATACACCAGCCCGTTATACACCCGCCCGTTATACACCCCGCCCGTTATACACCCCGCCCGTTATACACCCCGCCCGTTATACACCCCGTCCGTTATACACCAGCCCGTTATACACCCGCCCGTTATACACCCCGCCCGTTATACACCCCGCCCGTTATACACCCGCCCGTTATACACCCGCCCGTTATACACCCGCCCGTTATACACACGCCCGTTACACACCCGCCCGTTATACACCCCGCCCGTTATACACCCGCCCATTATACACCCCGTCCGTTATACACCAGCCCGTTATACACCAGCCCGTTATACACCCGCCCGTTATACACCCGCCCGTTATACACCCCGCCCGTTACACACCCCGTCCGTTATACACCAGCCCGTTATACACCCGCCCGTTATACACCCCGCCCGTTATACACCCCGCCCGTTACACACCCCGTCCGTTATACACCAGCCCGTTATACACCCGCCCGTTATACACCCGCCCGTTATACACCCCGCCCGTTATACATCCCGCCCATTATACACCCGCCCATTATACACCCCGCCCGTTATACACCCGCCCGTTATACACCCCGCCCGTTATACACCCGCCCATTATACACCCCGCCCGTTATACACCCCGCCCGTTATACATCCCGCCCATTATACACCCGCCCATTATACACCCCGCCCGTTATACACCCCGCCCGTTATACACCCGGCCCGTTATACACCCCGCCCGTTATACACCCCGCCCATTATACACCCCGCCCGTTATACACCCGGCCCGTTATACACCCCGCCCGTTATACACCCGCCCGTTATACACCCCGCCCGTTACACACCCTGCCCGTTACACACCCCGCTCGTTATACACCCACCCGTTACACACCCTGCCCGTTATACACCCCGCCCGTTACACACCCCGCCCGTTATACACCCGCCCGTTATACACCCCGCCCGTTACGCACCCACCCGTTACACACCCGCTTGTTATACACCTGCCTGTTATACATCCGCCCATTATACACCCGCTTGTTATACACCCGCCCGTTATACATCCGCCCATTATACACCCGCTTGTTATACATCCGCCCATTATACACCCGCTTGTTATACACCCGCCCGTTATACACCCGCCTGTTATACACCCCGCTCGTTATACACCCACCCGTTACACACCCTGCCCGTTATACACCCCGCCCGTTACACACCCCGCCCGTTACACACCTGCCCATTATACACCCGCCGCTTATACACCCCGCCCGTTATACACCCGCCCGTCATACACCCCGCCCGTCATACACCCCGCCCGTTATACACACGCCTGTTATACACCCGCCCGTTATACACCCCGCCCGTTACACACCCGCCCATTATACACCCCGCCCGTTATGCACCCCGCCCGTTATACAGCCCGCCCGTTATACACCCCGCCCATTATACACCCCGTCCATTATACACCCCGCCCGTTACACACCCCGCCCGTTATACACCCGCCCGTTACACACTCCGCCCGTTATACACACCGCCCGTTACACACCGCGCCCATTACACACACCGCCCGTTACACACCCCGCCCGTTACACACCCCGCCCGTTATACACCCGCCCGTTATACACCCGCCCGTTATACACCCCGCCCGTTATACACCCCGCCCGTTATACACCCCGCCCGTTATACACCCCGCCCGTTATACACCCGCCCGTTATACACCCCGCCCGTTATACACCCGCCTGTTATACACCCTGCCCGTTATACACCCGCCCGTTATACACTCGCCAGTTTCACCCCGCCCGTTATACACCCGCCCGTTATACACCCGCCCGTTATACACTCGCCAGTTTCACCCCGCCCGTTATACACCCAGCCCGTTATACACCCGCCCGTTATACACCCTGCCCGTTATACACCCGCCCGTTATACACTCGCCAGTTTCACCCCGCCCGTTATACACCCGCCCGTTATACACCCGCCCGTTATACACTCGCCAGTTTCACCCCGCCCGTTATACACCCAGCCGTTATACACCCACCCATTATACACCCGCCCGTTATACAGTCGCCCGTTACAAACCCACCCGTTACGCACCCACCCGTTATACACCCACTTGTTATACACCTGCCCGTTATACATCCGCCCATTATACACCCGCTTGTTATACACCCGCCCGTTATACACCCGCCTGTTATACACCCGCTCGTTATATACCCCGCCCGTTACACACCTGCCCGTCATACACCCCGCCCGTCATACACCCCGCCCGTTATACACACGCCTGTTATACACCCGCCCGTTATACACCCCGCCCGTTACACACCCGCCCATTATACACCCCGCCCGTTATGCACCCCGCCCGTTATACAGCCCGCCCGTTATACACCTCGCCCGTTATACACCCGCCCGTTACACACCCCGCCCGTTATACACACCGCCCGTTACACACCGCGCCCGTTACACACCCCGCCCGTTACACACCCCGCCCGTTACACACCCCGCCCGTTATACACCGCCCGTTACACACCCCGCCCGTTATACACCCCGCCCGTTATACGCCCCGCCCGTTACACACCCCGCCCGTTACACACCCTGCCCGTTATACACACCGCCCGTTATACACCCGGCCCGTTACACACCCGGCCCGTTATACACCCCAGCCGTTACACACCCCGCCCGTTATACACCCCGCCCGTTACACACCCCGCCCGTTATACACCCCGCCCGTTATACACCCGCCCGTTATACATCCCGCCCATTATACTCTCTTCCTCTCTTCCTCTCTCCCACTCTCCCTTTCACCCTCTCTCCCACTCACCCTCTCTCCCACTCTCCCTCTCTCCCTCTCTCCCACTCACCCTCTCATCCTCTCTCCCACTCATCCTCTCTCCCACTCTCCCTCTCTCACACTCTCCCTCTCTCCCTCTCTCCCTCTCTCCCACTCTCCCACTCTCCCTTTCACCCTCTCTCCCACTCACCCTCTCTCCCACTCTCCCTCTCTCCCTCTCTCCCACTCTCCCTTTCACCCTCTCTCCCACTCACCCTCTCTCCCACTCTCCCTCTCTCCCTCTCTCCCACTCTCCCTTTCACCCTCTCTCCCTCTCTCCCACTCTCCCACTCTCCCTTTCACCCTCTCTCCCACTCACCCTCTCTCCCACTCTCCCTCTCTCCCTCTCTCCCACTCACCCTCTCACCCTCTCTTCCTCTCACCCTCTCTTCCTCTCTCCCACTCACCCTCTCACCCTCTCTCCCACTCTCCCACTCCCTCTCTCCCTCTTTCTCTCTCTCCTACTCTCCCTCTCTCCCTCTCTCCCATTCTCCCTCTCTCCCTCTCTCCTTCTCTCCCACTCTCCCACTCACCCTCTCTCCCTCTCTCCCTCTCTCCCACTCTCCCACTCTCCCTCTCTCCCACTCTCCCTCTCTCCCACTCTCCCACTCTCCCTCTCTCCCACTCCCTCTCTCCCTCTCTCCCTCTCTCCTACTCTCCCTCTCTCCCACTCTCCCTTTCACAATCTCTCCCACTCACCCTCTCTCCCACTCTCCCTCTCTCCCTCTCTCCCTCTCTCCCACTCTCCCTCTCTCCGTCTCTCCCACTCTCCCACTCTCCCTTTCACCCTCTCTCCCACTCACCCTCTCTCCCTCTCTCCCACTCTCCCTCTCTCCCTCTCTCCCTCTCTCCCACTCTCCCTCTCTCCCTTTCACCCTCTCTCCCTCTCTCCCACTCTCCCACTCTCCCTCTCTCCCACTCTCCCTCTCTCCCTCTCTCCCACTCTCCCTTTCACCCTCTCTCCCACTCACCCTCTCTCCCACTCTCCCTCTCTCCCTCTCTCCCACTCTCCCACTCTCCCTTTCACCCTCTCTCCCACTCACCCTCTCTCCCACTCTCCCTCTCTCCCACTCTCCCACTCTCCCTTTCACCCTCTCTCCCTCTCTCCCTCTCTCCCACTCTCCCACTCTCCCTTTCACCCTCTCTCCCACTCACCCTCTCTCCCACTCTCCCTCTCTCCCACTCTCCCTCTCTCCCTCTTTCCCTCTCTCCCACTCTCCCACTCTCCCACTCACCCTCTCACCCTCTCTTCCTCTCACCCTCTCTTCCTCTCTCCCACTCTCCCTCTCACCCTCTCACCCTCTCTCCCACTCTCCCACTCCCTCTCTCCCTCTTTCCCTCTCTCCTACTCTCCCTCTCTCCCTCTCTCCCACTCTCCCTCTCTCCCTCTCTCCCACTCTCCCTCTCTCCCTCTCTCCCACTCTCCCACTCTCCCACTCTCCCTTTCACCCTCTCTCCCACTCTCCCTTTCACCCTCTCTCCCTCTCTCCCACTCTCCCACTCCCTCACTCCCTCTTTCCCTCTCTCCTACTCTCCCTCTCTCCCTCTCTCCCATTCTCCCTCTCTCCCTCTCTCCCTCTCTCCCACTCTCCCACTCTCCTCTCCCTCTCACCCTCTTTCCCTCTCTCCTACTCTCCATCTCTCCCTCTCTCCCTCTCTCCCTCTCTCCCACTCTCCCACTCTCCCTCTCTCCCACTCTCCCTCTCTCCCTCTCTCCCACTCTCCCACTCTCCCTCTCCCACTCTCCCACTCTCCCTCTCTCCCACTCTCCCTCTCTCCCTCTCTCCCTCTCTCCTACTCTCCCTCTCTCCCTCTCTCCCACTCACCCTCTCTCTCTCTCCCTCTCTCAAACTCTCCCACTCTCCCTTTCACCCTCTCTCCCACTCACCCTCTCTCCCACTCTCCCTCTCTCCCTCTCTCCCTCTCTCCCACTCTCCCTCTCTCCCTTTCACCCTCTCTCCCACTCACCCTCTCTGCCACTCTCCCTCTCCCACTCTCCCACTCTCCCTTTCACCCTCTCTCCCTCTCTCCCACTCTCCCACTCCCTCTCTCCCTCTTTCCCTCTCTCCTACTCTCCCTCTCTCCCTCTCTCCCATTCTCCCACTCTCCCTCTCTCCCTCTCTCCCAGACTCTCCCTCTCTCCCTCTCTCCCTCTCACCCTCTCTCCCTCTCTCCTACTCTCCCTCTCTCCCTCTCTCCTACTCTCCTACTCTCCCTCTCTCCCTCTCTCCCATTCTCCCTCTCTCCCTCTCTCCCACTCTCCCTCTCTCCCTCTCTCCCACTCTCCCTCTCACCCTCTCTCCCTCTCTCCTACTCTCCCTCTCTCCCTCTCTCCCTCTCTCCCTCTCACCCTCTCTCCCTCTCACCCTCTCTCCCACTCTCCCACTCTCCCTCTCTCCCACTCTCCCTCTCTCCCACTCTCCCACTCTCCCTCTCTCCCACTCTCCCACTCTCCCTCTCTCCCACTCTCCCTCTCTCCTACTCTCCCTCTCTCCCACTCTCCCTCTCTCCCTCTCTCCCACTCTCCCTCTCTCCTACTCTCCCTGTCTCCCACTCTCCCTCTCTCCCTCTCTCCCACTCACCCTCTCTCCCACTCTCCCTCTCTCCCTCTCTCCTACTCTCCCTCTCTCTCTCTCTCCTACTCTCCCTCTCTCCCACTCTCCCTCTCTCCCACTCTCCCTCTCTCCCACTCACCCTCTCTCTCTCTCCCTCTCTCCCATTCTCCCTCTCTCCCACTCTCCCACTCTCCCTCTCTCCCACTCTCCCTCTCTCCCACTCTCCCACTCTCCCTCTCTCCCTCTCTCCCTCTCTCCCACTCTCTCTCTCTCCCTCTGTCCCACTCTCCCTCTCTCCTACTCTCCCTCTCACCCTCTCTCCCACTCACCCTCTCTCCCTCTCTCCCACTCTCCCACTCTCCCTCTCTCCCTCTGTCCCACTCTCCCTCTCTCCCACTCTCCCTCTCTCCCTCTCTCCTACTCTCCCTCTCACCCTCTCTCCCACTCACCCTCTCACCCTCTCTCCCACTCACCCTCTCTCCCTCTCTCCCACTCTCCCTCTCTCCCTCTCTCCCTCTCTCCCACTCCCTCTCTCCTACTCTCCCTCTCTCCTACTCTCCCTCTCACCCTCTCTCCCACTCACCCTCTCTCCCTCTCTCCCACTCTCCCACTCTCCCACTCTCCCTCTCTCCCTCTCTCCCACTCTCCCTCTCTCCCACTCTCCCTCTCTCCCTCTCTCCTACTCTCCCTCTCACCCTCTCTCCCACTCTCCCACTCTCCCTCTCTCCCTCTCTCCCTCTTTCCCTCTCTCCTACTCTCCCTCTCTCCCTCTTTCCCTGTCTCCCTCTCTCTGCCCCTTCGTCCCCCTCTCTTCCCCTCCCAGGTCCTTATTCAGTGTTTGGTGCTGGACCCAGTGAAACTCTGATTGGCAGTCTCCGTGTTGGGAGCTAACAGAAGTGAGAGACTGTTGGTGGGGAAGTGACAACAGTTGAGTTTGTGGTTTGTGCAGGGGAAGCAGGCACCTGTTCCTGAAGTCCCTCCAGCTTGTTTAGCATTGCACACCGTGACAATTCCCGATGAAGAAATAGTTGCTGAGTGTTAGGACATTGCAATAACTGTCAGATATTGGCTCAGTGGGTAGCACTCTTGCCTCTGAGTAAGAAGGTTGTGAGTTCAAACCCCACTCCCAGGATTTAAACAAAGGCTGACACTCCAGTGCAGTACTGCGTGAGTGCTGCACTGTCTGAGGTGCCATCTTTTGGGTGAGATGTTAAACCGAGGCCCTGTCTGCCCTCTCATGTTGATGTAAAAGATCCCATGGTACTATCTGAAGAAGAGCAGGGGAGTGACCTGGGGCCAATATTTATCCCTCAATCACCATCACTAAAGCAAATTATCAGCTTGCTGTTTGTGGGCTCTTGCTGTGCACAAATTAGCTGCCACATTTCCTACATGACAGCAGTGACTAAACTTCAAAAGTACTTAATTGGGACGCTCTGAGGTTGTGAAAGTTGCTATATAAATGCAAGCTCTTTCTTTTAATGTGAAGATGACACTCCCTGTGATGAACATTCTATTGCCACCTCACCTCCTCTGGCTCCACCTGTCCACAAGGTACAGCCTCCCTACTCCCTTCAGCGCTGCTGCTCTTCTCCTGTTATCATTCGGTCTTGTTTGTAAGGTAGCTCTTCCTCTGGGTAGAAAGGAGACAATGTTAAGAGCACATGAGTGGCATAAACACTCTCTTCCCTCACACCCAACCCTATTTAAGTGCATGAATCCCGTGAAGATGAGATGTGGCGGACCACAGTCCCTTTAAATGAAGTGAAGACTGGCAGTAGCCCTTGTGAAAGTCATGCGAGTTGACAGAGTGAGTTTGAGCAAAGAAGCTGCCCAGTTTCCCACATTACAGGTGTTCAAAATCAGGAAGGGTTTTACAAAGTATTTACAGCACAGAAACAGGCCATTCAGCCCAACTGGTCCGAGCCTCCTCCCACCCTCTTCATCTCACCCTATCAGCATATCCTTCTATTCCTTTCTCCCTCATGTGTTTATCCAGCTTCCCCTTAAATGTATCTATACTATTCGCCTCAACCACTCCCTGTGGTAGCGAGTTCTACATTCTCACCACTCTCTGGGCGAAGAAGTTTCTCCTGAATTCCCTATTGGATTTATTAGTGACTGTCTTATATTTATGGTCCCGAGTTCTGGTCTCCCCCACAAGTGGAAACATCTTCTCCATGTCTTCCCTATCAAATCCTTTCAAAATCTTGAAGACCTCTATCAGATCACCCCTCAGCCTTCTCTTTTCTAGAGAAAAGAGACCCAGCCTGTTCAATCTTTCCTGATAGTTATAAACGCTCAGTTCTGGTATCATTCTTGTAAATCTTTATTGCACTTTCTCCAGTGCCTCTATATCCATTTTGTAATATGGAGACCAGAACTGTTCACAGTACTCTGAGTGTGGTCTAACCAAGATTCTATAAAAGTTTAACATAACTCTTCCCTAACTTATTTTAATATGTGCGAATACAATCCATCCGGACCAAGGGTTTTATCCTCTCTAAGTTTAATTAGTTTATCAATTATTGATAGAGTAATTAAGAAGAAACTGTTTCCAGTGGCAGGAGGGTCGGTAACCAGAGGACACAGATTTAAAGTGATTGGCAAAAGAACCAGAGGGGAGATGAGAAAACATTTTTGTTTTACGCAGCGAGTTGTTGTGATCTGGAATGTGCTGCCTGAAAGGGCGGTGGAAGCAGATTCAATAGTAACTTTCAAAAGGGAATCGGATAAATACTTGAAGGGAAAAAAATGACAGGGCTGTGGGGAAAGAGCAGGGGAGTGGGATTAAGTGGAGAGCTCTTTCAAAGAGCCGACACAGGCATGATGGGCCGAATGACCTCCTTCTGTGCTGTAAGATTCTAAGATTCTACAACAGTGACTAACCTTCAAAGAAACGTCATTGGCTGGAAAGTGCTTTGGAACAACCTGAGGTGAAGAAAGGGGTTGTAGAAATGAAAGTCTTTATTTCTTCACTTGCCCTTCCTTGGCAACACTGTGAGGGCATTGAACTGTGTGACAGTTACTTATAAACTGATAAAATTCTAACAGGACTAGACAGACTGGATGCAGGAAGGATGTTCCCGATGGTCGGGGAGTCCAGAACCAGGGGTCACAGTCTAAGGATAAGGGGTAAGCCATTTAGGACTGAGATGAGGAGGAATTTCTTCACCCAGAGAATGGTGAACCTGTGGAATTCTCTGCCACAGAAGGCAGTTGAGGCCAAGTCAGTAAATATATTCAAGAAGGAGTTAGATATATTTCTTAAGGCTAAAGGTATCAAGGGATATGGGGAGAAGGCAGGTACAGGGTACTGAGTTTGGATGATCAGCCATGATTGCATCGAATGGCGGAGCAGGCTCGAGGGGCCGAATGGCCTACTCCTGCTCCTATCTTCTATGTTTCTATGTTTCTATGACAGTTCTTGCGGTGGTGGAGGTTGCACTACAACTTCTGCAATCTCCGCCTGGACAGCCGGCACCAGCTCCTGCCCAGGGCCCAGCCGCCTGCCCCGGCCTCCCCCGGGGAAGGTGCTGCCAATCTGCTTCTTCCTGCTGCTCGGAGGCTGATGCTCGCCTAGAGCTGGCAACAGCAGCGTTGAATTTCCCGCTCACACAGCAGCGGTAACCCTGTCAGGAGAGTTAACACTGGTCCGAGACCAGCCCTGCACGGATATCGCGAGCCCGGGAGGACATTGCAGCCAGTTAGAATTACATCACATTTACAGGCCATTCGGCCCAACTGGTCCATGCTGGTGTTTATTCTCCACATGAGTCTCCTCCCATCCTACTTCATCTCATCCTATCGGAGTGCTCCTCGCACACTGCTCAGTTTGTGCACAGGAATATCCCACAAATAGCGTTGGGAAGGATGACCAAATAACCTGTTATGGTGGCATTGCTTGAGGGAGAAATGCTGGCCAGGACCCAGAATGATTCTCTGCAAGGGCCACGGGATCGTTAACACCCAACTTATCAGGGGCCTCCGTTCAATGTTTTATCTGAAGGACAGGACTCTCTCTGCACCGCTCAGAGTGCCAGCCTAGGTTGTGAGCTGAAATCCCGGAGCGGAGCGTGAACCCGTAACCTTCGAACCCACTGGCAAGAGTCAGACCGACTGAGGCAAATTGGCAGAAGAAAATGGCCAATTCATCAGTAGTATTGAAGTATAGTCACTGTTAGAATGTAGGAAACGCAGCAGCCAATTTTCACACAGCGAGATCCCACAAACAACAATATGATAATGACCAGATCATCTGTTTCTTTAGTGATGTTGGTTGAGGGATAAATATTGACCCCAGGACACCGGGAAGAACTCCCCTGCTTTCCCCATAGTGCCATGGAATCTTTTACAGCCACCTGAGAGGGCAAACATCTCATCTGAAAGACGGCCCTTCGACAGTGCGGCGCTGTCTCAGTACTGCCCCTCCGACAGTGCGGCGCTCCCTCAGTACTGTCCCTCCGACAATGCAGCGCTCCCTCAGTACTGCCCCTCCGACAGTGCGGCGCTCCCTCAGTACTGCCCCTCCGACAGTGCGGCGCTCCCTCAGTACTGTCCCTCCGACAGTGCCGCGCTCCCTCAGTACTGCCCCTCCGACAGTGCGGCGCTCCCTCAGTACTGCCCCTCCGACAGTGCGGCGCTCCCTCAGTACTGCCCCTCCGACAGTGCAGCGCTCCCTCAGTACTGCCCCTCCGACAGTGCAGTGCTCCCTCAGCAATGCCCCTCCGACAGTGCGGCGCTCCCTCAGTACTGCCCCTCCGACAGTGCGGCGCTCCCTCAGTACTGTCCCTCCGACAATGCAGCGCTCCCTCAGTACTGCCCCTCCGACAGTGCGGCGCTCCCTCAGTACTGCCCCTCCGACAGTGCGGCGCTCCCTCAGTACTGCCCCTCCGACAGTGCGGCGCTCCCTCAGTACTGCCCCTCGACAGTGCAGCGCTCCCTCAGTACTGCCCCTCCGACAGTGCAGCATTCCTTCGGTACTGCCCCTCGACAGAGCAGCACTCCTTCAGTACTGCCCCTCGATGGTGCAGCATTCCCTCGGTACTGCCCCTCCGATAGTGCAGCACTCCCTCGGTACTGCCCCTCGACAGTGCAGCGCTCCCTCAGTACTGCCCCTCCGACAGTGCGGTGATCCCTCGGTACTGCCCCTCGACAGTGCAGCGCTCCCTCAGTACTGCCCCTCCGACAGTGCAGCTCTCCCTCAGTACTGCCCCTCGACAGTGCAGCATTCCCTCGGTACTGCCCCTCCGATAGTGCAGCACTCCCTCAGTACTGCCCCTCGACAGTGCAGCATTCCCTCGGTACTGCCCCTCCGATAGTGCAGCGCTCCCTCAGTACTGCCCCTCGACAGTGCGGCACTCCCTCAGTACTGCCCCTCGACAGTGCAGCGCTCCCTCAGTACTGCCCCTCGACAGTGCGGCACTCCCTCAGTACTGCCCCTCGACAGTGCGGCGCTCCCTCGGTACTGCCTCTCGACCATGCAGCGCTCCCTCAGTACTGCACTGGAATGTCAGCCTGGATTTTGTGCTCGAGTCTCTGGAGTGCGGCTTGAACTCATGACCTTCTGACTCAGAGGCGAGAGAGTTACCCACTGAGCCACATCCGACACTCTAATGATTGGTTATGTTGGTGCTGATTGATTACTGATATGTTTAAGTTATAATAAATGCACTAAAAATACCACAGATCAGTGCTTTGTGCTGAAAAGGCAGGCGGTAACATTACTGGCGGTCTCCGATTTCCGCCTAAGTCTTTTAGTGTTTGATGTTCGGGAGCTTTCACACAATCTGAGCTCACTTTTCTTTCTGCTCTGACAAGATTGATTTTTATTGATCCTGTTTCTTGCTGATATCATCAGGTTTGGAGCGGGAATCAGGTCTCCAGATAGCTTGGCTGTCCCACCATCCATTAAATGTTGTACTGACCTAGTGAGATATTGCTATTGTTAATCATTGCTTTTAGCCATCTGCGACACAGTAATGGAAAGGCACAGCAGTCAGACCCAGCACCGAGACTGGGGGAGGACAACAGCCAGGCTTCTACACCTGACCTCTATCTGGTTACACCTGAGAATGCATGTGTGTGGACCTCATAGCAACAGGTGGAGGCCATTCAGCCCCTCAAACCTGTTCCGCCATTCTATTAGATCAGGGCTGATCTGCACCTCAACTCCATTTACCCGCCTTTGCTCCATATCCCTCGATGCCCTTACCCAACAAAAATCTATCCATCTCAGGCTTGAAAACTTCAATTGTCCCCCAGCATCCACAGCCTTTCGGGGAGAGAGTTCCAGATTTCCACTACCCTTTGTGCCCCCTTGTTCTGGACTCCCCCACCAGAGGAAATAGTTTCTTTCTATCTGCTCTATCGAATCTCTATCCTTTTAAACACCTCGATCAGATCACCCCTTAATCTTCTATACTCGAGGGAATACAAGCCCAGTCTGTGCAACCTGTCCTCGGAATTTAACCCTTTTAGCCCCGGTATCACTCTGGTGTAACTGTACTGTACCCCTCCAGATGGGGGTCTGACCAAGGCTCTGCACAACTGCAGCATCCCCTCCTCCCCTTTGCATTCTAGAACCCTTGAGATAAAGACCAACATTCCATTCGCCTTTTGATGACGGTTTTTGTGCCGGTCTACGAGCTTTTAGTGATGTGTGTACATGGATTCCCAAATCCCTTTGCTCCTCCACAGCTCCCAGTCTCTCACCTTTCAGAAAATATTCCGATTGTCTTTCTCAGATCCAAAGTGGATGACCTCACACTTTGAACTCCACATTGAACTCCATCTGCCACAGTTTTTCCCACTCACTGAATCTGTCTATGTTGCTTTGCAACTTCCTGCTCCCATCTGCACTGCCCACCGTCGGGAGAGAGGAGGATTGGAATCAGTCCACGGTTTGTATAACCTGTCAACACTCAGGCCTAGCCTCACAGGTAGCGGGCTGATGGGGCCCATGGTCCTAGCATGAGTCAGACCTTCGGGAGAGGAGTGGGGCAAGCGAGAACAAGTTTTTACATAACTCCCCTCTATAAAGTAGTTGAAAAATAGTTGCTGATGCTGGGAATGCGAAGAGGCACAATCCAGCGCAAGCCCCTCATCTGAGTCTGTCTGGCCCCTAAAGCTAAGATTAAAATGTCCTTCCTTTGCCTGTGGGAGTGAAACACAAGGGAGACGCTCCTCTCCCAACAGGACGGTACGGGCCAGCCAGAGGCCTCCATGCCCAGGGATTGTTGTTGAGCTGAAGTTAGGAAATGAGCCAAGGCCCAATAAAACCTACGGCAAGGAGCCTCTCCGCTGTGAAGCAATGGGACAGCCTGCTCCTGAATGGGAGTCCAACACTCTGCCCCGCTCTACTGGCCATTGTCGATAGCAGAGCACCACTTTATTCACTAAAACAAAAGCAAAATATTGCGGATGCTGGAAATCTGAAATATAAACAGAAAATGCTGGAAATACATGGGAACGGTAGCGTAGTGGTAATGTCACTGGGCTAGTAATCCAGAGGCCTGGACTAATGATCCAGAGACATGAGTTCAAATCCCACCACGGCAGCTGGGGAATTTAAATTCAGTTAATTAAATAAATCTGGAATAAAAAGCTAGTATCAGTAATGGTAACCATGAAACTATCGGATTGTTGTAAAAACCCATCTGGTTCACTAATGTCCTTTAGGGAAGGAAATCTGCCGTCCTTACCCGGTCTGGCCTATATGTGACTCCAGACCCACAGCAATGTGGTTGATTCTTAACTGCCCTCTGAAATGGCCTAGCAAGCCACTCGGTTGTAACAAACCGCTACGAAACATAATAAGAATGAAACCGGACGGACCACCCGGCATCGACCTCGGCACCGGCTACGGACATGGCAACGGCACACCCAGCCCAGTCAACCCTGCAAAGTCCCCCTCACCAACATCTGGGGATTTGTGCCAAAATTGGGAGAGCTGTCCCACAGACTAATCAAGCAACAGCCTGACATAGTCATACTCACAGAATCATACCTTTCAGCCAATGTCCCAAACTCCTCCATCACCATCCCTGGGTATGTCCTGTCCACTGGCAGGATAGACCCACCAGGGGTGGTGGCACAGTGGTATACAGTCGGGAAGGAGTGGCCCTGGGAATCCTCAACATTGACTCCAGACCCCATTAAGTCTCATGGCTTCAGGTCAAGCATGGGCAAGGAAACCTCCTGCTGATTACCACCTACCGCCCTCCCTCGGCTGATGAATCAGTACTCCTCCATGTTGAACACCTCTTGGAAGAAGCACTGAGAGTAGCAAGGGCACAGAATGTACTCTGGGTGGGGGACTTCAATGTCCATCACCAAGAGTGGCTCGGTAGCACCACTACTGACCGAGCCCTGAAGGATATAACTGCCAGTCTGGGCCTGTGACAGGTGGTGAGAGAATCAACACGAGGGAAAAACCTACTTGACCTCGTCCTCACCAATCTACCTGTCGCAGATGCATCTGTCCATGACAGTATTGGTAGCAGTGACCACCGCACAGTCATTGTGGAGACGAAGTCCCGTCTTCACACTGAGGACACCCTCCATCGTGTTGTGTGGCACTACCACTGTGCTAAATGGGATAGATTCAGAACAGATCTAGCAGCTCAAAACTGGGCATCCATGAGGCGCTGTGGGCCATCAGCAGCAGCAGAATTGTATTCCACCACCACCTCATGGCCCGGCATATCCCTCACTCTACCATTACCATCAAGCCAGAGGACCAACTCTGGTTCAATAAGGAGTGCAGAAGAGCATGCCAGGAGCAGCACCAGGCGTACCTAAAAATGAGGGGCGAAGCTGCAACACAGGACTACATGCATGCTAAAAAACAGAAGCAGCATGCTATAGACAGGGCTAAGCAATCCCACAATCAAAGGATCAGATCAAAGCTCTGCAGTCCTGCCACATCCAGTTGTGAATGGTGGTGGACCATTAAACAACTAACGGGAGGAGGAGGCTCCATGAATATCCCCATCCTCAATGATGGTGGAGCCCAGAACGTGAGTGCAAAAGACAAGGCTGAAGCGTTTGCTACCAACTTCAGCCAGAAGTGCCGAGTGGATGATTCATATCTGCCTACTCCTGAGGTTCCCACCATCACAGAAGCCAGTCTTCAGCCAATTCGATTCACTCCACGTGATATCAAGAAATGGCTGAGCGCACTGGCTATGGGCCCTGACAATATCCCATCTATCGTGCTGAAGACTTGTCCTCCAGAACTAACCGTGCCTCTAGCCAAGCTGTTCCAGTACAGCTACAACACTGGCATCTATCCAACAATGTGGAAAACTGCCCAGGTATGTCCTGTCCACAAAAAGCAGGACAAATCCAACCCAGCTAATTACCGCCCCATCAGTCTACTCTCAATCATCAGCAAAGTGATGGAAGGTGTCATCGATAGTGCTATCAAGCGGCACTTACTCATCAAAAACCTGCTCACTGATGCACAATTTGCATTCCGCCAAGACCACTTGGCTCCCGACCTCATTACAGCCTTGGTCCAAACATGGACATAGGAGCTGAATTCCAGAGGTGAGGTGAGAGTGACTGCCCTTGACATCAAGGCAGCAATTGACCGAGTATGGCATCAAGGAGCCCTAGTAAAACTGAAGTCAATGGGAATCGGGGGACAATGCTTCACTGGCTGGAGTCATACCTAGCACAAAGGAAGATGGTTGTGGTGGTTGAAGGTCAATCATCACAGCCCCAGGACATCGCTGCAGGAGTTCCTCAGGGCAGTGTCCTAGGCCCAACCATCTTCAGCTGCTTCATCAATGACCTTCCCTCCAACATAAGGTCAGAAATGGAGATGTTCGCTGATGATTGCACAGTGTTCAGTGCCATTCACAACTTCTCAGATAATGAAGCAGTCCATGCCCGCATGCAACAAGACCTGGACGACGTTCAGGCTTGGGCTGATAAGTGGCAGGTAGCATTCGCGCCACAGAAGTGCCAGGCAATGACTATCTCCAACAAGCGAGAGTCTAATCACCTCCCCTTGACATTCAACTGCATTACCATCGCCGAATCCCTCACCATCAACATCCTGGGGGTCACCATTGACCAGAAACTTAACTGGACCAGCCACATAAATACTGTGGCAACAAGAGCAGGTCAGAGGCTTGGTATTCTGCAGCGAGTGTCTCACCTCCTGACTCCCCAAAGCCTTTCCACCATCTACAAGGCACAAGTAAGGAGTGTGATGGAATACTCTTCACTTGCCTGGATGAGTGCAGCTCCAACAACACTTAAGAAGCTCGACACCATCCAGGACAAAGCAGCCACTTGTTTGGCACCTCATCCACCACCTTAAACATTCACTCCCTCCACCACCGGCGTACCGTGGCTGCAGTGTGTACCATCTACAAGATGCACTGCAGCAACTCGCCAAGGCTTCTTCAGCAGCACCTCCCAAACCCGCGACCTCTACCACCTAGAAGGACAAGGGCAGCAGGCGCATGGGAATACCACCACCTCCAAGTTCCCCTCCAAGTAACACACCATCCTGACTTAGAAATATATCGTCGATCTTTCATCGTTGCTGGGTCAAAATCCTGGAACTCCCTCCCTAACAGCACTGTGGGAGTACCTTCACCACACGGACTGCAGCGGTTCAAGAAGGCAGCTCACCACCACCTTCCCGAGGGCAATAAATGCTGGCCATGCCAGCGACGCCCACATCCCAGGAATGAATTAAAAAAACTCAGCATGTCAGGCACCATCTGTGGAGAGAGAAACAGTTAACGTTTCAGGCCGGTGACCTTTCATCAGCACCTTAGTGACAGCTGTCTAGGAATGGTTGTGCAGTGCTCTTTAATTCTCAGTTCCTCACACTCACCTCCTTCCCTCAGGCTTCCTGTGCCTTGTATGGATGAGGTGAGCTCAGTCAATCTTCGACACCCCTCTGGCCAGGGCTCGCCTACCTGAAAGGGCAAGCAGTGTATCAGAGGCGGACAGACCTGCCCTGTGTTTCTGGGGAGGGGGGTTCCCAGTTGAAAGTTAATTTTCCACCTTGGAATCATTGATTTCTGACCCAGTCTCAGAGCAGTAACCTGCATCATCCATATCCAGTCACAGGAGTGCATCTGATGGGATATGTGGAGGCTGGGCACATTGCATCAGTGCTTCTGTTCGCAGACACAGAGGTGGAGTCGATGTTTAATATTCTGGGGAGCAGGGGCGTGTTATGTCGCTGCGAGTGTATCAGCTGATGCCGTCAGTGCTGCAGTGAGGACCTGCTCCAGAACCTTTATATTCGCCACAGCATGCTGCTGATTGCACAGACTCACTTCCGATTTGAAAAAAGGAAGTGAAATAGCGAGAGGGGGAGAGACGGCACAAGAGGAGAGATTGGAGCAGGTAAGTAATGGATGGAGAGAGTGGAGAGGACAGGGAGAGGGGAGAGAGGGAGAGGGGAGAGGACAGGGGGAGAGAGGACAGGGGGAGAGGGAGAGGGGAGAGAGGACAGGGGGAGAGAGGGAGAGAGGAGAGAGGGGAGAGGAGAAGAGGGGAGTGGAAAGGGGGAGAGGGGAGAGGACAGGGGGAGAGAGGGAGAGAGAAGAGGGGAGTGGAGAGGGGGAGAGGGGAGAGGAAGGACAAAGGGAGAGGAGCGGAGGGAGAGGACAGGGAAAACCGAACTGAAAATATCGAACTGGGAGGGAAAAGGGTTCGAATTAAATTAAAGCAAAGATAATACAGAGGGAGATGGAGGGAAGGGAGCGGAAAATCCAGGAACACTGCGGCTGGTGAGAGATTTAAACTGGAAAGGGTGAAAAGGATCTTTAAAAACAAGTAAAGATCAGGAGGAAAGGCAGCGATGAGACAGAAATAAATCGCAGATCAATGATAAAAACAAATCTTGTTTATTTGAATTCCAGCAGAAAGCGGAATCCGGGCGGAGTCTCTGGACCCGGACTCCAGACTCCGGCACAAAGTTACTGCGGATTTCTGCTGGTTCCATTTCTAGGGAAAGGGTGGAGGGAACAAGAGATTGGGGTGATATAGCGGCAGGGGGTACAATATAGACAGTGAAATGGGAAAATTATTTCTGGGGATCTATCTGGGTTAGAAAAAGTCCAGCACCTTGTGACATTCGGGTGAGGTCTCCTCCAACCCCAACCACCCCCCACCCCCACTCCCCCCCAGCCCAGCCCTCGCCCCAAACCCCAACCCCACCCCAAACCCCCCCACCCTCACCCCCACCCTCACCCCCAACCCCACCCCCAACACCCCCCTCACCCCCAACCCCACCCCAAACCCCCCACCCTCACCCCCAACCCCACCCCAAACCCCCCACCCCAGCCCAGCCCAGCCCTCGCCCCAAACCCCAGCCCCACCCTCACCCTCACCCCCAACCCCGCCCCAAACCCCAGCCCCACCCTCACCCCCAACCCCACCCCAAACCCCCCCACCCTCACCCCCAACCCCACCCCCAACACCCCCCCTCACCCCCAACCCCAGCCCAGCCCTCAACCCCACCCTCAAACCCCCCCACCCCCCCCCTCACCCCCCACCCCACCCCAAACCCCCCCACCCTCACCCCAACCCCACCCCCAACACCCCCCCTCACCCCCAACCCCAGCCCCACCATCACCCCCCACCCCCAGCCCAGCCCTCAACCCCACCCTCAACCCCCCCCCACCCTCACCCCCACCCCATCCCATCCCAAACCCCCCCACCCTCACCCCCAACCCCCCCACCCTCGCCCCAAACCCCAGCCCCACCCTAACCCCCACTCCCCCCCAGCCCTCGCCCCAAACCCCAGCCCCACCCTCACCCCCAACACCCCCCCTCACCCCCAACCCCACCCCAAACCCCCCCACCCTCACCCCCAACCCCACCCCCAACACCCCCCCTCACCCCCCACCCCACCCCAAACCCCCCCACCCTCACCCCCAACTCCACCCCCAACACCCCCCTCACCCCCAACCCCACCCCAAACCCCAGCCCCACCCTCACCCCTCACCCCCAGCCCAGCCCTCACCCCCAGCCCAGCCCTCACCCCCAACCCCACCCTCAACCCCCCCACCCCCACCCTCACCCCTACCCCATCCCAAACCCCCCCACCCTCACCCCCAACCCCCCCACCCTCACCCCCAGCCCATCCCAAACCCCCAACCCCACCCCCAACCCCCCCACACCAAACCCCCCCCACCCTCACCCCACCCCATCCCAAACCCCGCCCCACCCTCACCCCCAACCCCCCCCACCCTCACCTCCAACCCCACCCTCAACCCCCCACCCCCAAACCCACCCTCACCCCCAACCCCACCCTCAACCCCACCTCACCCCATCCCCACCCTCAACCCCCCCCTCACCCCCAACCCCACCCCCAACCCCCCCTCAACCCCCCCCACCCCCCACCACCCCCAACCTCACCCCCCCCCACCCTCACCCCCAATCCCCCCACCCTCACCCCCACCCCACCCGAAACCCCCCTCTCCCCCAACCCATCCCAAACCCCCCCACCCTCACCCCCAACCCCCCCCACCCTCACCCCCAACCCCACCCCAAACCCCCCACCCTCACCCCCACCCCCAACACACCCTCAACCCTCACCCCAACCCCACCCCCAACACCCCCTCACCCTCACCCCAGCCTCACCCCCACCCCACCCCAAACCCCCCCCTACCCTCACCCCAACCCCCCCCACCCTCACCCCCCACCCCACCCCCAACACCCCCCACCCTCACCCCCACCCAACAGCCCCTCAACCCCTCCCCATTCCCCCCTCAACCCCATCCCAGCCCAGCCCCAACCATCCCCCACCCCCACTCCCCAAACCCCCCACTCCCCCCCACCCCAGCCCTGCCCTCACCCCAAACCCCAGCCCCACAATTATTTGGTGGTTTATTTTTTAATGTCCTTTTCTCTTTCTGTAATTTTCCTTTTGTTGGGACATCTGTTCATTGAGCCTGTGTTGCAGGAGCCCTGATCCCACCCCAACCCACCCCCTCACCCCCCGACCATCGCTGACCCCCCCCAACCCCCTGAGCAATCCTAATCCCCCCAACCCCTTGAGCAGCCCTGATTTCAACCCCTCCCCTCCCCCACATGGAACATTAACCCCCTCCCCATGGAACATTAACCCCCTCCCCCCAACCAGCCCTGACCCCTTAAGCATTAACTCTGATTCTGTGCAATGGGTTAAAATTTTGTACAAACCTCCCATCAGAAAGTCTACAAAAGTCCCATTTGGTACATTACTGGACTCTGAATGACTTATTTTAAACAATTGTGGACTGAATTAATCTTTGTTGTCTTGTAAACATTTGTACCATCAGTAGCTTGCTGTGTATTTCTGCTTCTGTGTAATTATATTTGTAAATAAACTTGACTATTAGTTTTAACCAGTGTGTAATGTTTGACAGTGTTGGGATTGATCACCTTTTAGAATAGATAGGATGGTAGAAGCAGATTCAGTAGTAAAGATAAGTAGTTGAAGAGGAAAAATTTGCAGGGCTGTGGGGAAAGAGCAGAGGAGTGGATAGATCTTTCAAAGAGCCAGCACAGGCACGATGGGTGGAATGGCCTCCTTCTGTGCTGTATAATTCTATAGGTGTGACTGGTGGGCAATGGGCAAGGAAAGGCACAAGGTTGAGTTGATGGGAAACTCTGATTATAGAAATTGGCTTTCTGCTGTGAAGAAAAAGTTAGAGGGTGTTGGGAGGAAGCTCGAATTATAAAAACGAGAGAGAATTTGATAATGGCTGACTCATCTCTGTTTATGAAAAGATAAGTGGGTACACTGGATCACCAGGGCAACTCTGCTCTTCAAACAAGGGCTGCAACGGAAGAGTCCCTGAGATATGTATTTCTTGGAAGATTACAAATCTATAAAAGTTGTTTGCTAACATTTTTTTGCACCACTCAAGTGTTGTAACTTTTGTAGATCTGATGCAAGGAATACATTTCTGGGGCAATATTGTTAGTATTTGCACAGGGTCCTAGTGCTTGCCTTTTAAGTCATTTCATTAACTTCATTTTTTTCAGTATTGTACACTACATTTCATATTGGTGCAGTTGCTGTATGTTTTGCTAATGCAATGTGTGCATGGAGTGTACACTGTTTTATTGTGTCTGTTGACCCAATGGTACACACTGGTATGATCATATAGTTGTGACATGGCTGGAGGTCAGGGTCTAAGGTTTGATTAAGTGAGTTTGGTGGAGTTGCAGGAATCTGAGGCATTTTCGTTGTATTTGCCCAGAGGAACTTAACTATGTACCCGTTGAAGAAAAGAAATAAAGGCTGGCATTTATATAGCGCCTTTCACAACCTCAGAACCTTACAGCTACTTTAGAAGTGTAGTCACTGTTGTACTGTAGGAAACACGACAGCCAATTTGTGCACAGCAAGCTCCCACAAACAATAATGAGATAATGACCAGATAATCTGTTTTAGTGATGTTGGTCGAGGGATAAATATTGGCCCGGGACACCGGGGAGAACTCCCCTGCTCTTTTTTGAATAGTGCTGTGGATCTTTTACATCCACCTGAGAAAGCAGATGGGGCCTCAGTTTAACGTCTCATCCGAAAGACGACACCTCCAACAGTGCAGCACTCCCGCAGTACTGCCCATCCAACAGTGCAGCACTCCCTCAGTACTGCCCCTCCGACAGTGCAGCGCTCCCTCAGTACTGCCCCTCCGACAGTGCGGCACTCCCTCAGTACTGTCCCTCCGACAGTGCGGCGCTCCCTCAGTACTGCCCCTCCGACAGTGCAGCGCTCCCTCAGTACTGCCCCTCCGACAGTGCAGCGCTCCCTCAGTACTGTCCCTCCGACAGTGCAGCGGCTCCCTCAGTACTGCCCCTCCGACAGTGCAGCACTCCCTCAGTACAGCACTGGAGTGTCAGCCTAGATTATGTGCTCAAGTTTCATAGTGGAGCTGGAATCCACAACTCTCTGATACAGGGGCGAGAGTGCGATCCACTGAGCCACGGCTGACACCCATACTAGAACGGCTGGGCTGAGACCACAATGGGAAGCATTTGGAAGAATTGAGGGCAGTGGGATTACCTTCATTGGACTTGCCTGTCCCAGAGAGGACCATTGTTGTTCATTTCCTTTTGGGAACTGATGGATGTGGGAGGCTGGACATACGAGCGAAATGGAGCCAGATTCAAGGTGACTCTGACAGGACTTCTGTTTAATTCACAGGGGCAGATATTGGATTGTGGGAAGTTCTCGGCCTTTACTGAAGATGAACCACTTGCTGATATTGTCTGTCCTGGCAGGTATGAGCTCTCCCAGGAATTTGATTTTCTGCTTTGAGCATTAACACACACTCTGGTTGGGACATTTTTTCCAGGCCCTGTGCAATGTGTAGCCATTTAAACCGTAAGACTCAGCCAGTGCAAGACTAGTTACAAATATCTCAAACTGTTGGGTTTTTCTGTGATTGTTGAAATTAAAAACAAATCTCCCTTCTCTCCTGACTCTTAGTCCAACAAACAAAACAATGCTTTGGAAAAGGAAGGAATAAGAACCATAAAATATGGATGGTTCTGCTGCTGTTTGCCTTTCTGTCCTTATTCATCCAATAATGTTCAATCACAACAAGGAAAAAATAATTGGATCCCGAACACTATGAGCACATCCTGCATGTTTATGTATGAAAGTGGGGGGGGGGGAGGGGAGACATGGGCCCAGTTAATGTAATGACATCGCAGGTTCACCACACAAGTGCCAGGCAATGATTATCTCCAACAAGACCATCTCCTCTTGACATTCAAAGGCATTACCATCGGCGAATCCCCCACCGTCAACATCCTGGGGGGTCACCATTGACCAGAAACTTAACTGGACCAGGCACATAAATTCCGTAGCTCCTAGAGCAGGTCAGAGGCTAGCTATTCTGCGGCGAGTGTCTCACCTCCTGACTCCCCAAAGCCTTTCCACCATCTACAAGGCACAAGTCAGGAGTGTGATGGAATACTCTCCATTTGCCTGGATGAGTGCAGCTTCAACAACACTCAAGATGCTCAACATATTTCAGGATAAAGCAGCCCGCTTGATCGGCACCCCATCCGCCACCTTAAACATTCACTCCCTCCACCACCGGCACCGTGTCTGCAGTGTGTACCATCTGCAAGATGCACTGCAGCAACTCCCCAAGGCTTCCTCGGCAGCACCTCCCAAACCCGCGACCTCTTCCACCTAGAAGGGCAAGGGCAGCAGGCACATGGGAACACCATCAGCTCCAAGTCACACACCATCCCAACTTGGAAATATATCGCCGATCCTTCATCGCCACTGGGTCAAAATCCTGTAACTGCTTCCCTAACACCACTGTGGGAGTACCTTCACCACACGGACTCCAGTGCTTCAAGAAGAAGGCAGCTCACCACCACCTTCTTAAGGGGCAATTGGGGATGGGCAATAAATGCTGGCCTTGCTAACGATGCCCACATGAATAAAAAAAGAGGTTGAGTTGCTCTATTAACATTAATTATATTTTTTAAACTGTAATAAACTTTGTGATTAATAAAAGATTTGCAAAGCAGCAGATAATGTTAGAGTCTTGAGTCCAAAACCAACAGGGCAGTTCTGGGGCGAGATTTCAGATTCTTAAACTAGGCCAAAAATGGCTCCCCAGCCATGTGGCCATTTTGTAAATTTTTTACACAAAGTAGGAAATATTGTAAAAGGATTTGCTTCTTGGCCATAGCTTAAATTCCACCATCTTACACGTTCTTCCGCTTCTCATGTCTACACGGTGTTGAAATCACCACTTATTGCACCATCACCGGTCCAGCCCATTCTCCTCGCCTCCATTGCAACAGCCCTTTTCAAACCGTAATGGAGAAGAGACTTGTTGGTCTCAGCTGCCGACGGCCACACTCGTGCTGGACGCTAAATGCAGCGTTCAAGGAGGCAGAAGAATCGAGTCAAAGGTGCACTGGCACTCATCAACTGGGCCACTGAAAGGCTCGGGCAAATAATAACTTTAAAATCACACCTCAACCCCCATCCTGCCCCAACTCCATCCCCGTCACGCCACACCTCATCCCCAGCACCATCCTCCCCACCCCAACCCCATCAACCCCTACCCCACAACATTGCTGCTCTTGTCCTTCTCGGTGGTGGAGGTCAAAGGGGGTGAGGGGCTCTGGATGTAACCTTGGTGAATCACTGCACTTCATCCTGATAGTATAACTGCACTTTGCTGTTGATGGAAGGGGATGGACATTAAGCCTGGTGGGGGTAACTACACTGTGCTGGATGGTGTTGAGCTTCTTGAGTGTTGTTGCAGCTGCACCCACCCCTTCTTCGGTTGTTGTGAGTGAGAGTGCGGAAACTGTAGGGTTAAGCTGGTGTAACGTGTGGGTCGTTCTATTCCTATTCCGCAGTGTTGCCCATGATGGAAGGCCAGATCACAGACATGAAGGCTTGCACCACAAAAACCCAAGCCCTGCGTGTTGACTGCCACTACAAGAAGCCGAACTCTAGTTCCTTCGGCTATGAGTGGAGTCTCGTCAATGAAAAACAACAACAAATGGTGCTCGCGAGCACATTCGGCCCGGTGGCGCCTACTTTCAAGAATCGTGCAAATGCAACCCAAACAGATACCCTGTTGCAGCTCACCTTGAAAGGGTTCGGTACTGCCGATAACGGGAATTATACGTGTCGTCTGCGTTCAGTCGCTAACGCAAACCAGAGCTACAATAAAACAATTTCAATTATGAAAGGTAAGGATATCTTCATCAGAACATGAGGAATCTCACAGCATGAAGAGTCTCTCAAAGGGCCCCGGGCAGTTGCAGGTCCCATCAATCTTCCTGAGGGAGGAGGGTCTGGGTACCACAGTGGAGAGATTGCTACGTTGTCACTCCAGCCCAGAGAGGCCCCATTCTGCTGGTTGCAATGGTCACAAACAAATTTAACTCGAGCCACTACTTCTCAGGTAATAGTGAAATAGTCACCCACAGTTGGGTGAAATGTCATCGTTCACAGTTGAACAGCCATTGTATTTATTAGTGTAATGTCATGTCAAAGGTCACATTTATCATGCACCAATATTCAGTATCAGGGTTTTCTATTGGCTAAAAGTAACAGACTTCAAAACTGTTTTTTAACTTTACTCTGTATCTAACCCGTGCTGTACCTGCCCTGGGAGTGTTTGATGGGACAGTGTAGAGGGAGCTTTACTCTGTATCTAACCCGTGCTGTACCTGCCCTGGGAGTGTTTGATGGGACAGTGTAGAGGGAGCTTTACTCTGTATCTAACCCGTGCTGTACCTGCCCTGGGAGTGTTTGATGGGACAGTGTAGAGGGAGCTTTACTCTGTATCTAACCCGTGCTGTACCTGCCCTGGGAGAGTTTGATGGGACAGTGTAGAGGGAGCTTTACTCTGTATCTAACCCGTGCTGTCTTTGCCCTGTGAGTGTTTGATGATGCAGAGATGCCGGTGTTGGACTGGGGTGGACAAAATTGAGAGGTCGCACAACACCAGGTTATAGTCCAAGGGGTAAAAATTCAGTTGGTTGCGCCTCCCGTTAGTGCCTTAAGAGGGCGCTAATGGGGCGCAAAGCCGCTAACGCCCGGGCGCAGCGATGTTTGCGCCGCTCGAGAACTTAACTTGAGATTGTGCGGCGGCGCTAAAACTTACCGCTGCGACCACCTGCGCGCGCAGATTATGACGTCATTCCATGGTGCAACGCCCTTGTGGCGCCCCGGAGCGGAAATTGAGTGGCGCCCCCTGCCTTACCGCCTGGCGCATCCAACGACCAGAAGACTTGAACGCTATCAATCGCTGTGGGGCTGAGGGGGGCGCTATTTAAAGGGGGCCTCTTTCTGTCTTTTATTGTTGGTGGCATTTTTGAACTACGCATTCTGAGAGAGAGAGGGAGAGACTTCTGGAGAGATTCAACGTTGTGTGAAGGAGTTTTGGGTACTGAGCAGCACTTTGCAGGTTCATTTTGATTTACCATTCCTTGTATCGATTTAGCAGAGACTGTGGGAGCTGCACTCTGAGCTCTTTGCCTGGTACTCTCCATTGTTCTTTCCACCACATTTGATGTGCAAGTCTCTCCAGGCCGAGATTCAAGGCTGCAATTAACAGGATGTGGATGGAAAGCAAGATTAACCATCCCCTTTAAGAACTGGCCCTTATGCCATTGTGTGTGTGTTCCATTGCTGACTGACATTACATGAGCTTCGCCAGCGCTCTGAGTTAGCGCCTCACTCCTCGGCCTTTGCGCCTTAAGACAGGTGTGCAGTGCCTGCTTTAGCGCTCCACTCACCTCCCGGGGCGGTAAAAGTGAAGTTTCCAGTCAGTGCCGATAATTAGCGCCAGGCGCTAATATTTGCGTCCAGACGATATTTGCGCCCCAAATGGGGCGCGACCTAATTTCTACCCCCAACAGTTTTATTTGAAATCACAAGCTTTCGGAGCTATCGATCGCCCCTTCCTCAGGTGAAGTAGTCACCTGAGGAAGGGGCGATCGATAGCTCCGAAAGCTTGTGATTTCAAATAAAACTGTTGGACTATAACCTGGTGTTGTGCGACCTCTCAGTGTTTGATGAGACAGTGTAGAGGGAGCTTTACTCTGTATCTAACCCGTGCTGTACCTGCCCTGGGAGTGTTTGATGGGACAGTGTAGAGGGAGCTTTACTCTGTATCTAACCCTTCCTTCTGGTTTTCTATTAGATGGCAACCCAGTCTGTGCTGAGTGCCGGGGATCTTGCTTCTGATTTCTGACCAGTGACTGCTGCTGGGAAGTGTGAGTGAATGGGTGGATGTTGTGTGAGCGCAGGAGCTGGTTCAGCTTTGATGGACAGTGAGGCTCCCAGGAACGATCAGGATCTCTTCTCTAATCTCAGGACACTGAGGCTATTTATAGCATCTCCGTGGCCCCTCGCCCCGCCCCCTCCCTATCTTTGTGACCTCCTCCAGCCCCACAACCCTCCAAGATCTCTGCACTCCTCCAATTTTGGCCTCTTGCGCATCCCCGATTTTAATTGCCCCACTATTGGTGGCCGTGCCATCACAGAATCACCACAGTGCAGATAGAGGCCATTTCGGCCCATCGAGCCTGCACCGACACATATCCCACCCTATCCCCACGTATTTAATCCCCCCTAACACTAAGGATCAATTTATCATAGCCAAATCAACCTAACCCGCACATCTTTGGACTGTGGGAGGAAACCAGAGCACCCGGAGGAAACCCACGCAGACACGGGGAGAATGTGCAAACTCCACACAGACAGTCACCCGAGGCCGGATTCGAACCCGGGTCCCTGGCGCTGTGAGGCAACAGTGCTAACCACTATGCCACCGTGCTGCCCCTTCTGCTGCCTGGGCCCTAAACTCTGGAATTTCCTCCCTAAATCTCTCCGCCTCTATCTCCTCCATTAAGACGCTCCTTAAAACCTACCTCTGTGACCAAGATTGTCACCTGTCCTAATATCTCCTTATGTGGCTCGGTGTCAAATTGTGTGTTATAACGCTCCGGTGAAGCGCCTTGGGACGTTTTACTATGTTAAAGGCGCTATTTAAATGTAAGTGGTTGTACAATGTTCCAGCCAGTTTAGCACAAAGTTGAGCCCCTGCTGTGACTCTCGGTCTCACTTAAGGCTGGGCCATTACAGGAGACACAAAGGGGTCGATCTTGACTTTGTGCGATACTGCAAAGTGATAGCAAGTTGGCAGCCAGTTTTACATCTTTCCCCATTTTTATTTCTGCTAACTTCAATGACTTCGATGTAGAACAGGCTGCTGAATCACTATCAGCCGTTTATACAACTGAAGTACAAAGTCAAGTTCAAATACACTTGCCCTGACACTCCTGTTGAAGGTGTCTGGTGGAAAGCATTGGTCATTAGAGAAGCTCATTGCACAAATGGCCAGGTGATTGGCAAAAGAGCCAGAGGCGACATGAGGAAAAACGTTCTTATACAAAGTGTGGTTAGGATTTGGAATGCGCTGCCTGATAGGGTGGTGGGTCCAGCCTTCAAAAGGGAATTGGATAAATACTTGAAGGAAAAATTGCAGGGCTATGGGGAAAGAGCCGGGGAGTGGGACTAACTGGGTCGCTCTTCAAAAGAGCCGGCACAGACTTGATGGGCCGAATGGCCTCCTTCTGTGCTGTACTATTCTATGATTTTAAGTAGAGGGAAAGACAAGGAACGTTTCATCCTCGTGTGTTACTGGGCAGGAACCGCCGTCAGTATTGCAGCTTCCTGTCACGGACAGATACCAGGACAGACTTTCTAACGCTCTGTCTTTTTCTATTTACTATACCTGCAGATAATGTTTTACGATGCGGTGTCCCCGGACTTCTGCTGAACAGCCCCTGGATGCTGAGCCTTCTCCTCTCGCTCACTGTCCTTCAAGCTCTGGACGCACTGCCTTGCGGAAGTGAAAATTAACACTTTGTCGATCGGGACAGAACAAGCATGACTGCATCTCCTGCGAGGAATGAGCGATTGTTCGGTGTTATTAGCTTTTTCCCCCTCTCGTTTGTTTTTTGTTAATTTCCTGTCACTATGTCAGTGACTTCACAGAGCAGAAATGTGGTTTCGACAAGTCGCAGTCACGTGAATGGAGCCCCTCTCCAATTCTGATGCCATCAAAGTGGCACCAAAGGCAGTGTTGGCCCAGGGGTCACCGCCGGCAGGGAGTGAGGCCTTTAGAAGGAGGTTCATTGTCGATGATTGGATGCACCAATGTTGGGGTTGAGGGGCTCTCTATCATCGAGATGATTAATGAGTTGGAGAGTAACAGGGCAAGAGGAGGAGAAGGAGAAGGAGAGAGAGAGAGAGAGAGGGGGTGGTCTGGGGTTCAGCCCCGGAGACCCTGAGGTCTAAGCTGCTCCTCCAATACCTGCGCTGGAGTCTGCTCCAACACTGTGACTGTGACTCTTTCGAACAACGCAAGATAATGAATTAATAAAAGTGCTTTAGCTTCTAATGATTGCAATGCTAGCCTGCTCAGGTATGTAAGAGTTACTGTATATATTGGAAGATCAAGCTCTGTTGAATGTAAACTGAGCGCTGTGTGGTGGATTTTTTTAATTGCCAAATACCCAATAAATGTTGTCCATTTTCTTTTCTCAAATTGAAAATGTGAAGTGTTCTGTGATTGTTTCATTCAGAATTCGATCCTCTTTCACTAACAGCTTCTCACCCCTCCTCTCCTGTCCCCTCTACACTTCTCCCCTTCCCTATGCACCTCTCCCCAAGGCAGGAAACATTGGTGGGAGTTGTTTATAGGCCCCCAAACAGTAGTTGTAATGTAGGGTAGAGTATAAATCAGAAAATTAGAGGCGCATGTAACAAGGGTAATCCAGTAATCATGGGGGACTTTAATCTACATATAGACTGGGCAAACCAAATTTGCAGTAATAGTGTGGAGGGCGAATTCATGGAATGTATGCAAGATAGTTTTCTAGATCAGTATGTTGAGGAACCAACTAGGGAACAGGCTATTTTAGATCTAGTATTGTGCAACGAGAAAGGGTTAATTAATAACCTTGTAGTAAAGGGGCCTTTAGGGAAGAGTGACCATAATATGATAGAATTTTATATTGAGTTTGAAAGTGACTTAATTAAATCCAAAACTCAGGTTTAAATCTAAACAAAGCATACTACATAGGTATGAGGCGAGTTGGCTAAGGTAGATTGGGAAACTACATTAAAAGGTATGACAGTGGACAAGCAATGGCTAGCATTTAAAGAATTAATACATAATTTACAACAAATATACATTCCTTTAAGGCACAAAAACCCCACAGGAAAAGTAGTCCAACCGTGGCTAACAAGAGAAGTTAAAGATAGTATTAGATCAAAGGAAGAGGCTTATAATACTGCCAAAAAGAGTAGTCAGCCTGAGGATTGGGATAATTTTAGAATTCAGCAAAGGAGGACCAAGAAATTGATAAAGAAAGGGAAAATAGAATATGAGAGTAAACTGGCGAGACACATAAAAACAGACTGTAAAAGCTTCTATAGGTAAGTAAAAAGGAAAAGATTAGCTAAAGTAAATGTGGGTCCCTTACAGGCTGAGACAGGAGAAATTATAATGGGGAATAAGAAAATGGCAGAGAAATTAAACAAATACTTTGGGCTGGATTTTGATACTGGGGCGGGTTGGGGTCGTGTCATCCATTTTTCGTGTTATCCACCCGACTGCAATTGGATGTGGGAGATTGATGCAATTTTCACCTAATTGGGCAATTGAGTTCCAGCATGTGGGAACCCATTAACCAATTAGTGTTTTCAGTCTGAAAGTTGCCTCTGATGATGTCATCATTGCTGCTGCATTGAAGGTCTGCAAAGACTGCCTGGCCTTTGCTGTGAGAGGACCTGGATGCAAAATGAGCAGCAGCAGCCGCCGAGAGAGAGAGAGAGAGATTTGCTGTGAGAGGACCTAGGTCTGCTCCCAGATATTTCTCCTCCTACTACTACTCCGTTGTAATAGTGGACCTGCAGCTGATAGTCAGCTTTCAAAATGTGTTACTGCCAGGTTTCACATTCGTGGTTCAGAACAGTCGTGCTTCACGTAGAACAAGGGTTAAAATCACAAAGGCCTTTCAAAATAGCATTATACAACCAATTTACTGCTTGTTAAGGGCCTTAACAGCCTATCCCGTCTCTTAGAGGCGGGACGGAGTCGGGACCAGCAGACACGATTTAATGAAAATTGCATGGAGGTGGGATGGAGGCGGGCTAGTGCCCGCCCGCCAGTTTTCGCAATTTTAACCCCCCACACGCCTCCAAACCCACCTCCACGGGTCAATGAAAATCCAGCCCTTTGTGTCTGTCTTCACGGAAGAAGACGCAAAAAACTTCCCGGAAATAGTGGAGAACCAAGGCTCTAGCGCGAATGAGGAACTGAAATAAATTATTATTAGTAAAAAGGTAGTACTGATGAATCTTTGGAATTCTCTTCCAGAGGGCTGTGGAGGCTCAGTCGTTGAGTATATTCAAGACAGAGATCCACTTTCCGGCACTATCCCCATATCCCTGGATTCTCTTAATATCCAAAAATCTATCAATCTCTGTTCACCATGCTTTGACTGAAGAAATTTCTCCTCAACTCAGTCCTAAATGGCCGACCCCTTATTCTGAGACTGTGACCCCTGGTTCTAGACTCCCCAGCCAGGAGAAACATCCTCCCTGCATCTACCCTGTCAAGCCCTGTAAGAATTTTGTATGTTTCAATGAGATTACCTCTCATTCTTCTAAACTCTAGAGAATATAGGCCTAGTCTACTCAATCTCTCCTCATAGGACAATCCTCCTTTCCCAGGAATCAGTCTGGTGAACCTTCGTTGCACTCCCTCTATGGCAAGTATATCCTTCCTTAGGAAAGGAGACCAAAACTGTACACAATACTCCAGGTGTGGTCTCACCAGGGCCCTATATAATTGCAGTAAGACGTCTTTACTCTTATACTCAAATCCTCTTGTAATAAAGGCCAACATACTATTTGCTTTCTTAATTGCTTGCTGTACCTCCATGTTAACTTTCAGTGATTTGTGTACAAGGACACCCAGGTCCCTCTGAACACCAACATTTCCCAATCTCTCGCCATTTAAAAAATACTCTGCTTTTCTATTTTTCCTACCAAAGTGGATAACTTCACATTTCTCCACATTATATTCCATTTGCCATGTTCTTGCCCACTCACTTAGCCTGTCTATAACCCCTTGAAGCCTCTTTGCATCCTCCTCACAACTTACATTCCCACCCAGCTTTGTATCATCAACAAACTTGGATATATTACAAAATATAACGGCCGCCAACCTCATAGTTCCCCAACCCCACACAGCCCGCTTCTACCTCCTTCCCAAGATCCACAAACAGGACTGCCCTGGTAGACCCATCGTTTCAGCCTGCTCTTGCCCCACGGAACTTATCTCTTCCTATCTCGATTCTATTTTTTCTCCCCTTGTCCAGTCCCTTCCCACCTACATCCGCGATTCCTCTGACGCCCTCCGCCACTTTAACAGTTTCCAGTTTCCTGGCCCCAACCGCCTCCTTTTCACCATGGACGTACAATCCCTCTACACCTCCATCCCCCACCAGGATGGCCTGAGGGCGCTCCGCTTCTTCCTTGAACAGAGGCCCAACCAGTCCCCATCCACCGCCACCCTCCTCCGCCTGGCTGAACTTGTTCTCACATTTAACAACTTCTCCTTTGACTCCACTCATTTCCTCCAAATCAAAGGTGTTGCTATGGGTACCCGCATGGGTCCTAGCTATGCCTGCCTTTTCGTGGGATATGTGGAACACTCTTTGTTCCAGTCCTACTCGGGTCCCCTCCCTCACCTCTTTTTCCGGTACATTGACGACTGTATCGGTGCCGTTTCCTGCTCTCGCCCCGAACTAGACAATTTCATTCACTTTGCCTCTAATTTCCACCCTTCCCTCACCTTCACAGGGTCCATCTCCGACTCTTCCCTCCCCTTCCTCGACTTCTCTGTCTCCATCTCTGGGGATAGGTTATTGACCAACATTCACTATAAGCCCACTGACTCCCACAGCTACCTGGACTACACTTCCTCCCACCCCGCCTCCTGTAAGGACTCTATTCCCTTCTCCGAGTTTCTCCGTCTCCACCGCATCTGCTCCGATGATGCCACCTTCCATACCAGTGCTTCCGACATGTCTTCCTTTTTCCTCAACCGAGGATTCCCCTCTACCGTGGTCGACACGGCCCTCGACCGTGTCCGTTCCATCTCCCGCACTTCTGCCCTCACCCCGGACCCTCCCTCCCGGAACCACAATAGAGTTCCCCTTGTCCTCACCTTTCACCCCACCAGCCTCCACATTCAACGAATCATCCTCCGCCATTTCCGTCACCTCCAACGTGATCCCACCACCAAACGTATCTTCCCCTCACCTCCCCTTTCAGCATTCCGTAGGGACCGCTCCCTCCGAGACACCCTAGTCCACTCCTCTATCACCCCCAGCACCCCTTCCCCTTCACCCGGCACCTTCCCGTGCAAGCGCAGGAGATGCAATACCTGCCCTTATACATCCCCCCTTCCCACTCTCCAGGGCCCCAAACACCCCTTCCAGGTGAAACAGCGATTTACTTGTAATTCTTGCAATCTAGTATACTGTATTCGCTGCTCACGATGTGGTCTCCTCTACATTGGGGAGACCAAACGCAGATTGGGTGACCGCTTTGCGGAACACCTCCGTTCAGTCCATAAGGGTGACCTCGAGCTTCCGGTCGCTTGTCATTTTAATTCACCCCTCCACGCTCACTCAGACCTCACCGTCCTCGGCCTCTTGCATTGTTCCACGGAAGCGCAGCGTAAGCTCCAGGAACAGCACCTCATCTTTCGTTTAGGCACTTTACAGCCTTCCGGACTCAATATCGAGTTCAACAATTTCAGATCATAACCCCGGCCCCTACCACATATGTATACATTTTATCCACTCTTTTGGTCCGTGCCTTTTTCCTTTTTTTTTCTCTCTCTCCCCCCACGGCAGCTGTCTCTGATTCTGCCAGCATTTCACACCTTACCTTTTGTTTCTCAACCTGTCCCATTACCATCTCGTCTTGCCTTGAGCATCTCTCAATGTCTCTACTCACTAAAGACCATCCCTTTTGTTCTTTTATTCCTCCCCCCAGCCTCCCCCTTGCATTTTTATCTGTTTAATTTCCTGCTCTTTCAGTTCCGACGAAGGGTTCCGACCTGAAACGTTAACTCTCTTTCTCTCTCCATGGATGCTGTCTGGCCTGCTGAGTTTTTCCAGCATTTTCTGTTGTTATTTTGGATATATTACATATGGTCCCCTCATCCAAATCATTGATGTAGATTGTGAATAGCTGACACCCAAGCACTGAATCTTGCGGTACCCCACTAGTTACAGCCTGCCAGCCCGAAAATGACCTGTTTATTCCTACTCTCTGTTTTCTGTCTGTTAACCAATCCTCAATCCATGCTAGTATATTACCCCCAATCCCATGAGCCCTAATTTTGTTTAATAACCTCTTGTGCGGCACCTTATCGAATGCCTTCTGAAAATCCAAATACACCATATCCACTGGTTCCCCCTTATCTATTCTGCTAGTTACAACCTCAAAAAACTCTAACAGATTCGTCAAACATAATTTCCCTTTCATAAATCTGTGTTGCTCTGCACAATCCTATTATTATTTTCCAAGTTCCCTGTTACCTACGTCCTTAATAATAGATTCTAGCATGTTCCCTACTACTGATGTCAGGCTAACTGGTCTGTAGTTCCCCGTTTTCTCTCTCCCTCCTTTCTTAAATAGTGGGGTTACATTTGCTGCCTTCCAATCCGCGAGAACCATTCTAGAATCTATTGAATTTTGGAAAATGACAACCAATGCATCCATTATCTCTATAGCCACCTCTTTCAAAACCCTAGGATGTAGGCCATCAGGTCCAGGGGGTTTATTAGCTTTCAGTCCCATTAATTTCTCCAGAACTATTTTTTTACTAATACTAATTTCTTTCAGTTCCCCATTCTCGCTAGAGCCTTGGTTCTCCACTATTTCCGGGAAGTTTTTTGCGTCTTCTTCCGTGAACATAAGAACATAAGATGTAGGAGCAGGAGTCGGTCATTTGGCCCCTCCAGCCTGCCCTGCCATTCAATAAGATCATGGCTGATCTGATCTTGGCCTCAACTCCACGTCCCGAACCCGCTCCCAATCCGCCTGCAACCGATCTTCCTGGGAGTCGGGTCCCCGATTTGCACAGGGTCCCAACTCCAAGAGGCGGGAAGAGAATTACAGCCACTTAACTGCCTGTTAACAGGTAGTTAACAGGCAGTTAAGAGGCTTTTTCCCATTTTGAGACTGCTGCTGCAGGCTTCCTGACGTCAGAGAGCCCCGCCAGGGTAAGTGAGGCGTGCTGTGGGTCTGTTGTAATGTTTATGTATAGATGACAGCTGCAGAAGTGGTGTGAAGGATGCAATGGGACACTGGTGAGTATCAGAGGTAAGGAAATGTTGGGAAATTCAATTTTAATGTGTTTAGATTTTTCTGTAGGTGACAAGCTTTGAAGTGTTTGTGTGGCCTCACCTCAAAGGGAGAAGTGACAGATCGCTTCTGTACCCTCACCTGCAGCTGCCATCTGTTTTATCCTAAGGAGAGAGTCATTGGAGAGCTTGGGTGCAAGGGCTCACCTTTGTACAGTGATTGTCAGTGTTTGACAGCAACTCAATGCTGTCAAGCACTGTCAAATCATCTGTCAAAAATAAATGTTTCATAAGAACATAAGAAATAGGAGCAGGAGTAGGCCATTCGGCCCTTCAAGCCTGCTCCGCCATTCAATGAGATCATGGCTGATCTTCTGCCTCAACTCCATTCACTGGCCCTATTGCCATATCCCTTGATGCCCTTACTAGTCAGAAATCTATCGACTTCTGTTTTGAGTATACCCAATGACTGTGCCTCCACAGCCCTCTGGGGTAGAGAATTCCAAAGATTCACCACCCTCTGTGTGAAGAAATTTCTTCTCATCTCAGTCCTGAATGGCCTACCCTTTATCCTAAGGCTGTGGCCCCTGGTTCTAGACTCCCCCAGCCAAGGGAAACATTCTCCCAGCATCCACCCTATCAAGCCCTGTAATAATTTTGTATGCTTCAATGGGATCCTCTCTCATTCTTCTGAATTCAAGAGAATACAGGCCTAGTTTACTCAATCTCTTCTCATACGACAGTCCCG
This sequence comes from Squalus acanthias, assembly GCA_030390025.1. Lineage (NCBI taxonomy): Eukaryota > Metazoa > Chordata > Chondrichthyes > Squaliformes > Squalidae > Squalus > Squalus acanthias. The sequence goes on along the minus strand of CM059445.1, from coordinate 63,772,236 downwards.
CCATCCCAGGAATCAATCTCGTGAACCTTCGTTCATGTCTCTTTAAGAAAACCGGCAGATGAAGCGTCATCAACTGACGTCATCTGACACCAGCTTTCCCTTAATTGGCAGCAAGCCCGCAGGACAGGCTTAACAAGGCCAATCAGGGGAAAATAGCGTCTGTGCGTCAGACGTCACTTGGGGCGGGACTTGAACCCGGTAGGCAGCAGTCCCGCCCCCAACTCGTCTCGGCAGGTAAAATCCAGCCCAAAGTATTTGTTTAATTTCTCTGCCATTTCCTTATTCACATTATAATTTCTCCTGTCTCAGCCTGTAAGGGACCTACATTTACTTTCGCTAATCTTTTCCTTTTTACATACCCATAAAAGCTTTTACAGTCTGTTTTTATGTCTCTCGCTAGTTTACTTTCATTCTATTTTCCCTTTCTTTATCAATTTCTTGGTCCTCCTTTGCTAAATTCTAAAATCCTCCCAATCCTCAGGCTTACTGCTCTTTTTGGCAATATTATAAGCCTCTTACTTTGATCTAATACTATCTTTAACTTCTCTTGTTGGACACGATTGGACCACTTTTCCTGTGGGGTTTTTGTGCCTTAAAGGAATGTATATTTGTTGTAAATTATGTATTCATTCTTTAAATGCTAGCCATTACTCATCCACTGTCATACCTTTTAATGTAGTTTCCCAATCTACCTTAGCCAACTTGCCCCTCATACCTACGTGGTTTGCTTTGTTTAGATTTAAGACCCTAGTTTCGGATTTAACTAAATCACTTTCAAACTTAATATAAAATTCTACCATATTATGGTCACTCTTCCCTAAGGGTCCCTTTACTACAAGGTTATTAATTAACCCTTTCTTGTTGCACAATACTAGATCTAAAATAGCCTGTTCCCTAGTTGGTTCCTCAACATACTGATCTAGAAAACTATCTTGCATACATTCCATGAATTCGTCCTCCACACTATTACTGCAAATTTGGTTTGCCCAGTCTATATGTAGATTAAAGTCCCCCATGATTACTGTATTACCCTTGTTACATGCGCCCCTAATTTCCTGATTTATACTCTGCCCTACATCACAACTACTGTTTGGGGGCCTATAAACAACTCCCACCAATGTTTTCTGCCCCTTGCTGTTTCTTAGCTCCACCCAAACTGATTCTACTACTTGATTTTCAGAGCTAAGATCCTTTCTCTCTACTGTCTTTATCCCATCCTTTATTATCAGGGCTCCCAGTCCTCCTTTTCCATTTTGCCGATCTCTTCTAAACGTTAAGTATCCTGGAATATTTAATTCCCAACCTTGGTCACTTTACAACCACGTCTCCTTAATGACTATAAGATTAAACCTATTAATTTCTATCTCCGCGATTAATTAATCTATTTTGTTGCGAATGCTTCACGCATTCAGATATAGTGGCCTTTGGCTTTGACATTTTTCTATTTTTCCCTGATGTCACCGTAGTCACTGTTGCCTTATTACCTTTGTTACTCTCTCTGTCCCTTCCTAACCCACTCTGCTTATTTTTACCCAAAACTCTGCTCTGCTCTAGAGCCTTGACATTTCACTCGCTGCTTTTAAATTTACTCTTTCCTGAATCCTCCCACCCCTCCCACCCCTCTTCATTAGTTTAAAGCCCTGTCTACTGCCCTCATTATTCGATTCGCCAGGACATTGGTTCCAGCCCGGTTTAAGTGGAGCCCGTCCCAACAGAACAGCTCCTTCTTTCCCCAGTACTGGTGCCAGTGCTCTATGAAGCGAAACCCCTGCCTCCCACACCACTCTTTGAGCCACGCATTTAAACCTCTAATCTGTTTGTCCCTATGCCAATGTGCACGTGGCTCAGGTAACAATCCAGAGATTATTACCTTTGAGGTTCTGCTTTTTAATTTGGATCCTAGCTCCTCAAACTCTCTCAGCAGAACCTCATTCCTAGTTCTACCTATGTCGTTGGTTCCTATGTTGACCACGACAACTGGATCCTCCCCTCCCACTCCAAGTTCTTCTCCAGCCGCGAGGAGGTGTCTTTAACCCTGGCACCGGGCAGGCAACACAACCTTCGGAACTCTCGGTCGCAGCTGCAGAGAACAGTATCTATCCCTCTGACTATACTGTCCCCTACCACAACTACATTCCCTTTCACTCCCCCCACCTGAATGGCCTCCTGCACCATGGTGCCATGGTCAGCTTGCTCATCCATCCTGCAGGCTTTTCCCTCATCCACACAGGCAGCAAAAACCTCATACCTTTTGTATAAGGACAAATTCTGAGGCTTCTCCAGCACTGCACCTGGGGTCCTCTTACCTGCCTGAGTTGCAGTCACACCCTCCTGTCCCTGACCACTAACCAGACCTGTACCACTACCTAACCTAAGGAGTGTGACTGCCTCCTGATTCAAAGTGTCCAGGTTAGTCTCCCCATCCCTGATTCCCTACAATGTCTGCACCTCAGACTCCAGCTCAACAACTCTGAGCTGAAGTTCCTCGAGATGCAGGCACTTACTGCAAACGCGGTTGTCCGGGATCACAATACTCTCCACAAACTCCCACATGCTGCAGTTGCGGCACACCACCTGCACTGCCATCCCTATATGACCTTGTTTTATTTAATTAAATTTGTATTTAAGTAACTTAGTTTACAGTTTAGTTTCTTGACTACTTACTTGATCTAGATTAAGTTATGGGTACTGAAATATCTACCTGTAACACACAGCACTACAAGTAGTGTAGGCAAAAAGCAGCAACTCCTTTCCCCTCTTCTCCGAATTCCCACTCCTTCCAAATTCCCAGATGAAACACTCTGTTCAGGTCCACTCTGTTTAATCCTGCTCTGTGCAGACCACACTGTGCTCTGCAGAACTGTTTACTTCTATACTCTAGGAGCCTCACCCAATTTACAAGTGTTGACTCAGTGCCCCTGCTCTCTGTGATTAGCATCTATTCTCGCCTCTGAAGGTCGTGGGTTTGAGCCCTACTCTCGAGACTTGAGCACAAAATACAGGCTGACACTCCCAGTGCCAGTACTGAGGGAGTGCTGCACTGTCGGAGGGCCAGTACTGAGGGAGCGCTGCACTGTCGGAAGTGCAGTACTGAGGGAGTGCTGCACTGTCGGAGGGGCAGTACTGAGGGAGCGCTGCACTGTCGGAGGGTCATTACTAAGGGAGTGCTGCGCTGTCAGAGGAGCAGTACTGAGGGAGTGCTGCACTGTTGGGGCAGTAATGAGGGAGCTCTGCACTGTCGGAGGGGCAGTAGTGAGGGAGTGCAGCACTGTCGGAGGGGCAGTACTGAGGGATCGCCGCACTGTCGGAGGGGCAGTAGTGAGGGAGCGCCGTGCTGTCGGAGGGGCAGTAGTGAGGGAGCGCCGCACTGTCGGAGGGGCAGTAGTGAGGGAGCGCTGCACTGAGGGACAGTGCTTGCCCCCATAGTTAAGAATTTAATAGCAGATGGTACATTGGCTAAGGCTCATCTCTCATGATCGGAATAAAGTCAATGGCCCTTGCAGGATGCAGCATGTAGAATCTCCTAGGGTCCCATACAGGGGGCTGGGTCCTTCACATTGATGTCTCTGGTCATGCCTGCATTGTCGGCCCCACAATCAGCCTCAATCTGAGTGTTGGAATGGCTCTGCGGGTCAGGGGTCAAGCACCATTGTGAAGCAATCGACATCATCAGACACCTGACTCCAGTCAGGATGTCATAATTGAGTTACCCTTCGACCCTCGGGTCCCTATCGGACAGGCTGCCCGCTCGGGGATGTGGCCACACGTGAAAATGTGAAGCGTTCGTTGAGGTGATTGATCTGCCTCCAGGTGGAGCTCAACGCTTTGAACAGTAAGTGGCACCAAACCAGAATGACAGACATTAGAGAAGGGGGGGGAATAACAGATACCCGGGAGTGAGTTACAGGCCGGAATCTAATTGAGGGGTTCGGGGGGGGGGGGTTATATATAGAACAACAGATACCCGGGAGTGAGTTACAGGCCGGAATCTAATCGAGGGGTTCGGGGGTGGGGGGGTTATGTATAGAATAACAGATACCCGGGAGTGAAGTGAAACATTTTGGTAGGGAGAATGAGGAGAGGCAATATGAATGAAATGGTGCAATTTTAAAGGGAGTGTGGAACAGAGAGACCTGGGGATTCACATATTCAAATCTTTGAAGGTGGCAGGATAAGTTGAGAAAGCTGTTAAAAAAGCATACGGGATTCTTGGCTTTATAACTAGAGGCATAGAGTACAAAAGCAAGTTATGCTAAACCTTTATAAACACTGGTTAGGCCCCAGCTGGAGAATTTTGTCCAATTCTGGGCACCGCACTTTAGGAAGGATGTCAAGGCCTTGGAGAGGGTGCAGAGGAGATTGACCAGAATGGTACCAGGGATGAGGGACTTCAGTTATGTGGAGAGATTGGAGAAGCTGGGGTTGTTCTCCTTAGAGCAGAGAAGGTTAAGGGGAGATTTAAAGAGGCATTCAAAGTCATGAGGGATTTTGATAGAGTAAATAAGGAGAATCTGTTTCTAGTGGCAGGAGGGTCAGTAACCAGAGGACACAGATTTAAGGTGATTGGCAAAAGAACCAGAGGGGAGGTGAGGAGAATGTTTATCAGGCAGCGAGTTGTTGTGATCTGGAATGCGCTGCCTGAAAGGGCGGTGGAAGCAGATTCAATAATAACTGCCAACAGGAAATTGGATAAATACTTGAAGGGGAAAAATTTGCAGGGCTGTGGGGAAAGAGCCGGGGAGTGGGACTAATTGGAGAGCTCGTTCAAAGAGCCGGCACAGGCACGATGGGCCGAATGGCCTCCTTCTGTGCTGTAAGATCTTATTATTCTATGAATAACGGATATGCAGAAGTGAGTTATCGGCTGGAATCTAATTGAGGGGTTCAATGGTTTACAGATCACCACCGCCCATCGCTTCCATTACATCACAGGGAAAGTGTTCCGATTATCAAGTGACAGTAAAAGTCCATTCCACAGGGGACTGATTAGGGAGCAGGAAAGATTCCTGGAATCTCCCCGGTCTCTCGGGACACTAGTACAGGGTTCCCGCTCACCGCTGCAGGAATGTTCCCGACTTGAATCAAGTTCATCACTCACTGTCCACACTTTAGAAAAACCCTGCTGAGTCTGTACAAGTGAAACAGTCGCTAGAACAGATCAATACTCGTTAATCAGCAGGCGAGATGCGGACACACAGGGACTGTGGACATTGTGAGACGGCTGCCTGTGAGGCTGAGATTATTGATGAGTGAGGAATGGGCCCACAGTTAGAATCGTACCGTCTCCCCACCCAATAAACTCCTTCCCCGGACCCCCTCGCCTCCCTCAGGATTCCCTCTGTCCATCAATCCACAGGCTTTTTAAATGCAAAACTTGGCATCTCTCCACCACGACCTCCTGTTTTGCCTTATCTTCTCTCGTGCTCTGTTCCTGCACTAAGGGCCCGGGCCCAGTATTGACCCTGTATGACTGACCGCCTCCCTCAGCTGCTGTGAACTATCCTGTCCTGATCCCAGGGTTCTTCACCTAACTGTAACCAGGGATGTGCTTTCAGAAGACGGAGATCTCACCCTCACTGACAGACTGATCGCATCAAATAAAAATGGAGCAGAAATCAGAATAAGTCACAACAACAACTTGCATTTATATAGCGCCTTTAACGTAGTAAAACATCCCAAGGCGCTTTACAGGAGCGTTATCAGACATAATTTGACACCGAGCCACATAAGGAGATATTAGGACAGGAAGAGGTAGGTGTTAAGGGGCGTCTTAAAGGAGTAGAGAGAGAGAAGGAGAGGAGAGGTTCAGGCAGGGAATTTGTTAGGACTTGGCACCTCCCAGTGGGCTGTGAAGGGTATTACAGGCTATCATAAACTGGAGAGCTCGTCAGCTGAAAATTCTGCTGTCTCTCCATGTTATAAAACTTTAACTAAATTTCACAGAAATGAATCATTAATTCACTTGCTGTGGCTCATTGGGTGGCACCCTCGCCTCTGAGTCAGAAGGTTGTGGGTTCAAGTCCCACTCCAGAGACCTGAGCTGACTCTCCCAGTGCAGGACTGAGGGTGTGTCCAGGAACCCGGGAAACGCACAGCCGCTGCCGAATTTAATGGCTTCACTTGAAAGTTTTTTCTCCATTTCTCGGTCAGCAGCCAGACAGAGTGAGAGGTTGTCGGGCGGGGAGGGACGGCCTGTGCTGGAAGGCCACAGCTGGGGAGCGGTGGGGGGGGGAGGGGGGATTGGTGGGGGGTGGAGGGGGGATTGGTGGGGGAGGAGGGGGGATTGGTGGGGGGGAGGGGGGATTGGTGGGGGGGGGGATTGGTGGGGGGGGGGGAGGATTGGTGGGGGGGGGTGGGGGGGGGGAGGGGGGATTGGTGGGGGGAGGGGGGGATTGGTGGGGGGGGGGAGGGATTGGTGGGGGGGGGGAGGATTGGTGGGGGGAGGGGGGATTGGTGGGGGGGGAGGGATTGGTGGGGGGGAGGGGGATTGCGGGGGGGGCTTCGGATCACGGGTCGGTGGGGGAGGGAAGCAGGCTTGTTTGGGGGGCCGGAGGGAAGCACTCCTGCTCCTCCCGGCCCACAAGCAGTGCTGGAAAAGCACTTACCTGCTGCAACCGTCAGTTCCTGCCTCCATTGAGCTGCCAGGATTCCCGAGCCCTGGGAAACCCAGCCTGCAGCCATTAAATCCAAATAGCTGTTAGAATCTGAGTCGCGCAGCCTCATTAACATATTCTAATTAGCGACCCACCTCTCGCGAGTCGGTTACTCACCCGCCCCCCAACCTGCCCCAGTTAAACCGGAAGTGGGCGGGTTGGGGTTGGGTTTCATATTTTTGAAATTTTAACCCCCCCGACCCTCTCCTGTCCATCGAGGGGGTAAAAGCTCCCCCCAAGACATCAGGTTCCACATATACACTGACGACACCCAGCTCTACCTCACTACCACCTCTCTCTACCCCTCCACTGCCTCTGATTGGTCACGCTGCTAGTCCGACATCCAGTCCCGGATGAGCCACAGTTTCCTTCAGTTAAATGTTGGGAAGACTGAAGTCATTGTCCTTGGTTCCCGCCTCAAACTCCATTCCTGCATCACCGACTTCATTCCCCATCCTGGTCACTGTCCGAGGCTGAACCAAACTGTTCGCAACCTTGGCATCCTATTTGATGCTGAGATGAGCTTCCGACCCCATATATGGTTCATCACCAAGACCGCCTCCTTCCACATAACATCGCCCGTCTCCGCCCCTGCCTCAGCTCATCCGCTGCTGAAACCCTCGTTCATGCCTTTGTTACCTCTAGACTTGACTATTCCAACGCTCTCCTGGCTGGCCTCCCACATTCCACCCTATGTAAACTTGAGCTCATCCAAAACTCGGCTGTCCGTGTCCTAACTCGCACCAAGTCCCGTTCACCCATCACCCCCTGTGCTCGCTGACCTACATTGGCTCCCGGTCCGGCAATGCCTCGATTTTAAAATTCTCATCCTTGTGTTCAAATCCCTCCATGGCCTCGCCCCTCCCTATCTCTGTAATCTCCTCCAGCCCCACATCCCTACGAGATCTCTGCGTTCCTGCAATTCTGGCCTCTTGCGCATCCTGAATTCCTTGGTTCCACCACTGGCGGCCGTGCCTTCAGCTGCCTGGGTCCTAAGCTCTGGAATTCCCTCCCTAAACCTCTTCCCCTCTCAACCTCTCTCTCCTCCTTTAAGACGCTCCTTAAAACCTATCTCTTTCCTGTCCTAATATCTCCTTATGTGGCTCGGTGTCAAATTTTGTTTGATAATCGCTCCTGTGAAACGCCTTGAGACGTTTTACGATTTAAAGGCGCTATATAAATGCAATTTGTTGTTGTTATTGTTTGTTGCTGCTGTGACGTGCAGCGGCTGGGAGTGGTACCTACGCGCTCAAAGCCATTCCGTGCTCCTGTATCCCAGAGCCTTTCTCAAATATGCATTGGTAAATTGACCCTCTGAGTCCTTCTCTCCACTGCTGTGATTGATCGGTATCTGGCCTGCCTCTGTGGCCAATATCGGATATCTGTCTTTAGTTTCAAGTAGTTGCAGCTTAAAATGGAGGCTGCACTTTTTGCTAAGCACAAAATGGTTGACCAGAAACACTTTGTGTGAACGAGGCAGTTCGCGAATTAGCGATGTATGAAAATTCCCTTACACTTTGAGATATTTCAGTCAGGTAAAATATTATATAACTGGTAACACTGGTTCGGCCTCAACTGGAGTATTGTATCCAATTCTGGGCACCACACTTTAGGAAGGATGTGAAGGCCTTAGAGAGGGTGCAGAAAAGATTTACAAGAATGGTTCCAGGGATGAGGGACTTCAGTTACGTGGATAGACTGGAGAAGCTGGGGTTGTTCTCCTTGGAGCAGAGAAGGTTGAGAGGAGATTTGATAGAGGTGTTCAAAATCATGAGGGGTCTGGACAGAGTAGATAGAGAGAAACTGTTCCCATTGGCGGAAGGGTTGAGAACCAGAGGACACAGATTTAAGGTGATTGGCAAAAGAACCAAAGGCGACATGAGGAAAAACTTTTTTACGCAGCGAGTGGTTAGGATCTGGAATTCACTGCCTGAAAGGGTGGTGGAGGCAGATTCAATCACGGCTTTCAAAAGGGAGTTGGATAAGTATCTGAAGGAAAGAAATTTGCAGGGCTGTGGGGAAAGGGCGGGGGAGTGGGACTGGCTGAAGTGCTCTTGCAGAGAGCCGGCACGGGCTCAACGGGCCGAATGGCCTCCTTCTGTGCTGTAACCATTCTATGATTCTATAACAATCCAGAGGTGCTGAGCCCGATTGTAGTAGCTCATCAAAAACAGCGCAGTCCAGACATCAAACCTGGGATCTTTCTAGTCTGTTGTTTGTTTTTTAGTTTTATCTCTGTTGTGGGACGTTTTTCAAAGTTAAAGGAATTTTATAAATGCAAGTTGTTGTATAATTTATCACACTGGGTGCAGCATTTACCCACTGAACCATGAGCGGGTGGGGACAGTGTCTCTTTAAAATACAATTAGTTGTTCATTGTGCAGCCAGTGCTTGTGTCGGTGAGTGTTGCTCTGGATCCAGTGGGGCGCGGTGTTGCTCTGGATCCAGTGTGGGCACGGTGTTGCTCTGGATCCAGTGGGGCACGGTGTTAGTCTGGATCCAGTCTGGGCGTGGTATTGCTCTGGATCCAGTGGGGCACGGTGTTGCTCTGGATCCAGTGGGGCACGGTGTTGGTCTGGATCCAGTGGGGCGCGGTGTTGCTCTGGATCCAGTGTGGGCACGGTGTTGGTCTGGATCCAGTGGGGCGCGGTGTTGCTCTGGATCCAGTGGGGCGCGGTGTTGCTCTGGATCCAGTGGGGCACGGTGTTGGTCTGGATCCAGTGGGGCGCGGTGTTGCTCTGGATCCAGTGTGGGCACGGTGTTGGTCTGGATCCAGTGGGGCGCGGTGTTGCTCTGGATCCAGTGGGACGCGGTGTTGCTCTGGATCCAGTGGGGCGCGGTGTTGGTCTGGATCCAGTGGGGCGCGGTGTTGCTCTGGATCCAGTGGGGCACGGTGTTGGTCTGGATCCAGTGGGGCGCGGTGTTGCTCTGGATCCAGTGGGGCACGGTGTTGGTCTGGATCCAGTGGGGCACGGTGTTGGTCTGGATCCAGTGGGGCGCGGTGTTGCTCTGGATCCAGTGGGGCACGGTGTTGGTCTGGATCCAGTGGGGCATGGTGTTGCTCTGGATCCAGTGGGGCGTGGTGTTGCTCTGGATCCAGTGTGGGCACGGTGTTGGTCTGGATCCAGTGGGGCACGGTGTTGGTCTGGATCCAGTGGGGCACGGTGTTGGTCTGGATCCAGTGGGGCGCGGTGTTGCTCTGGATCCAGTGGGGCACGGTGTTGGTCTGGATCCAGTGGGGCATGGTGTTGCTCTGGATCCAGTGGGGCGTGGTGTTGCTCTGGATCCAGTGTGGGCACGGTGTTGGTCTGGATCCAGTGGGGCGCGGTGTTGCTCTGGATCCAGTGGGGCACGGTGTTGCTCTGGATCCAGTGGGGCGCGGTGTTGCTCTGGGTCCAGTGGGGCGCGGTGTTGCTCTGGATCCAGTGGGGCGCGGTGTTGGTCTGGATCCAGTGGGGCGCGGTGTTGCTCTGGATCCAGTGGGGGCGCGGTGTTGCTCTGGATCCAGTGGGGGCGCTGTCCCCAGAGGACCCGCGCATTCTCCCCGCAGTTCCATCTCGCCGCCGTTGCTCGGAGACAGGAGCGCGGAGCCAATGGGGGCAGAGGATTGGGTGATTGGCGGGTCCCTGGGCGGCGGCTGGCCAATCACTGACCAGGGGGCGGGGCCAGGGCAGCCTCTGACGTCACGGGTAAGCGATCGAGTAATTTTGTTACCGCGAAAAGAGAAACATTGTAGCGGCTGGAGGAGCAACCATGGCAACCAGGTAACCCAGCCCCGGTAACCATGGCAACCAGGTAACCCAGCCCAGGTTCTAAAAGAAGTGGCTGCAGAGATAGTGGATGCATTGGTTTTGATCTTCCAAAATTCCCTAGATTCTGGAATGGTCCCAGCGGATTGGAAGGTCGCAAATGTAACACCGCTATTCAAGAAAGGAGGGAGAGAAAAAACAGGGAACTACAGGACAGTTAGCCTGACGTCAGTTGTCGGGAAAATGCTGGAATCCCTTGTTAAGGAAGTGGTATCAAGTCACTTAGAAAATCATAACATGATTAGGCAGAGTCAACATGGTTTTATGAAAGGGAAATCGTGTTTGACAAATTTATTAGAGTTTTTTGAGGATGTAACTAGCAGGATAGATAAATGGCGGCCTTCGGGATACACGACAGCGCAAAATCATAGAGCAGAAACTGATAGCCAAGTTCCGCACTCATGAGGATGGCCTCAATCGCGATATCGGGTTCATGTCACGATACAGAACGTGACTTGACATCACGGCCGGTCTTTCCAGGTGTTTTTTTTTTTAAAAAGACTAACACAAGAACCAACACAAATTGACAGGATATGCAGCCAGCAGGTGTTTTGACACGTTGGACCCCCTGGGACACATCTCATTGTCTTGGCTGTGCTCTTAGTGTGTCTTTGATGTAGGGAAAGATTTGAATAGATTTTCTCTGTGTTTATATTGTGAATTCTGGGAGATTCTCTCACTGCTACCCTACCTGAGGAAGGAGCGAACCGCTCCGAAAGCTTGTAAAATTAAATAAATCTGTTGGACTATAACCTGGTGTTGTGCGACTTCTCAGGATAGATAAAGGGGAACCAGTAGATGTAGTATATCTGGATTTCCAAAAGGCATTCGATAAGGTGCCACATAAAAGGTTATTACATAGAAACATAGAAACATAGAAACTAGGAGCAGGAGTAGGCCATTCGGCCCGTCGAGCCTGCTCCACCATTCAATACGATCATGGCTGATCATCCAAATCCAGTACCCTGTCCCTGCCCCCTCACACAGAATCCCCATCGAGCCTGCAGCGACACATATCCCACCCTATCCCCGTAACCCCACGTATTTAATTCCCCCTAACATATCCCATCCTATCCCTGTAACCCCACATATTTAATCCCCCCCTAACACTAAGGGTCAATTTATCATAGCCAAATCACCTAACCCGCACATTTTTGGACTGTGGGAGGAAACCGGAGCACCCGGAGGAAACCCACGCAGACACGGGGAGAATGTGCAAACTCCACACAGACAGTCACCCGAGGCCAGATTCGAACCCGGGTCTCTGGCGCTGTGAGGCACCAGTGATTAGGGCTCATGGGGTTGGGGGTAATATGGTAGCATGGATAGAGGATTGGTTAACGGACAGAAAACAGAGAGTAGAGATAAACGGATCTTTTTCAGGTTGGCAGGCTGTAACTAGTGGGGTGCCACAAGGATCAGTGTTGGGGCCTCAGCTATTTACAATCTATATTAATGACCTAGATGAAGGGACGGAGTGTAATGTATCTAAGTTTGCTGATGATACAAAGCTAGGTGGGACAGTAAGTTGTGAGGAGAACACAAAGAGTCTGCAAAGGGATATAGATAGACTAAGTGAGTGGGCAGTAAGGTGGCAGATGGAGTATAATGTAGGGAAATGTGAGGTTATTCACTTTGGTAGGAAGAATAGAAAAACAGAATATTTTTTAAATGGTGAGAGACTTTCAAATGTTGGTGTTCAGAGAGATTTGGGTGTCCTCGTGCAAGAAACACACAAAGCTAGCATGCAGGGACAGCAAGCAATAAGGAAGGGAAATGGCATGTTGGCCTTTATTGCAAGGGAGTTGGAATATAAGAGTAAGGAAGTCTTGTTACAATTGTATAGGGCCTTAGTGAGACCACACCTGGAGTACTGTGCACAGTTTTGGTCTCCTTATCTAAGGAAGGATATACTTGCCTTGGAGGCGGTGCAACAAAGGTTCACTAGGTTGATTCCTGGGATGAGAGGGCTGTCCTATGATGAGAGATTGTGTAGAATGGGCCGATACTCTCTGGAGTTTAGAAGAATGAGAGTTGATCTCATTGAAACATATAAGATTCTGAAGAGGATTGACAGGGTAGATGCTGAGAGGTTGTTTCTCCTGGCTGGAGTGTCTAGAACTCGGGGGCATAGTCTCAGGATAAGGGGTCGGCCATTTAAGACTGAGATGAGGAAGAATTTCTTCACTCAGAGGGTTGTGAATCTTTGGAATTCTCTGCCCCAGAGGGCTGTGAATGCTGAGTCTTTGAGTGTATTCAAGGCTGAGATCGATAGATTTTTGGTTTCTAGGGGAATCAAGGGATATGGGGATCGGGCGGGAAAGTGGAGTTGAGGTCGATGATCAGCCATGATCTTATTGAATGGCGGAGCAGGCTCAAGGGGCCATATGGCCTACTCCTGCTCTTATTTCTTATGTTCTTATGTAACCAGGTAACCCAGCCCAGGTAACCCTGGCAACCAGGTAACCCAGCCCAGGTAACCCTGGCAACCAGGTAACCCAGCCCAGGTAACCCTGGCAACCAGGTACACCCAGCCCAGGTACAGAGACAGAGTTCCTGTGCTGGGTACAGGGAGAGCCCGGGCCAGGAGCACTGAGCTCAGGTACACCGAGCTCCAGGTTTTTGTTTGTAAGGGTTTCCCGGTCCCAGCTGTCCCTAGTGATCGCTGTTCTAGTGTAAACCCAGTTGGTGTCATCAGGATATTTAACCAGGAGAGGCATCGCAGCAGGGCCTGATCTGGTCCGACACGCGCAAATGCTCTTTCCAGGAGGTGGTACTGATACTGATCCAGACCAGGCACAGTGACTGGGGTTTCCCTTCCCAATCTAATGGCGCTAAGGCAAACTCTTTGACCCCATGTGTGAATATGGAATATAGAGATCAGTACTGAATCTTAGAGCACAGAACGAGTTCATTCATTCGGCCCATCCATTCTGTGCCGGCTCGTTCAAACCTATCCAATTAATCCCACCCCAGTGTTATATAATGACAGACCTATACCCACCAGTACTGTACCCCAGTGTTATAGTGACAGACCTGTACCCACCAGTACTGTACCCCAGTGTTATAGTGACAGACCTGTACCCACCAGTACTGTACCCCAGTGTTATAGTGACAGACCTGTACCCACCAGTACTGTACCCCAGTGTTATACAGTGACAGACCTGTACCCCAGTGTTATACAGTGACAGACCTGTACCCCAGTGTTATGCAGTGACAGACCTGTACCCCAGTGTTATACAGTGACAGACCTGTACCCAACAGTACTGTATACCAGTGTTATACAGGGACAGACCTGTACCCACCAGTACTGTACCCCAGTGTTATAGTGACAGACCTGTACCCACCAGTACTGTACGCCAGTGTTATACAGGGTCAGACCTGTACCCACCAGTACTGTATACCAGTGTTATAGTGACAGACCTGTACCCACCAGTACTGTACCCCAGTGTTATAGTGACAGACCTGTACCCAACAGTACTGTACCCCAGTGTTATAGTGACAGACCTGTACCCACCAGTACTGTACCCCAGTGTTATAGTGACAGACCTGTACCCACCAGTACTGTACCCCAGTGTTATAGTGACAGACCTGTACCCACCAGTACTGTACGCCAGTGTTATACAGGGTCAGACCTGTACCCACCAGTACTGTATACCAGTGTTATAGTGACAGACCTGTACCCACCAGTACTGTACCCCAGTGTTATAGTGACAGACCTGTACCCAACAGTACTGTACCCCAGTGTTATAGTGACAGACCTGTACCCACCAGTACTGTACCCCAGTGTTATAGTGACAGACCTGTACCCACCAGTACTGTACCCCAGTGTTATAGTGACAGACCTGTACCCACCAGTACTGTACCCCAGTGTTATAGTGACAGACCTGTACCCACCAGTACTGTACCCCAGTGTTATAGTGACAGACCTGTACCCACCAGTACTGTACCCCAGTATTATAGTGACAGACCTGTACCCACCAGTACTGTACCTCAGTGTTATACAGTGACAGACCTGTTCCCACTAGTACTGTACCCTAGTGTTATACAGTGACAGACCTGTACCCACCAGTACTGTACCCCAGAGTTATACAGTGACAGACCTGTTCCCACCAGTACTGTACCCCAGTGTTATACTGACAGACCTGTACCCACCAGTACTGTACCCGTGTTATACAGTGACAGACCTGTACCCACCAGTACTGTACCCCAGTGTTATACAGTGACAGACCTGTACCCCAGTGTTATACAATTACAGACCTGTACCCCAGTGTTATACAGTGACAGACCTGTACCCACCAGTACTGTACCCGTGTTATACAGTGACAGACATGTACCCACCAGTACTGTACCCCAGTGTTATAGTGACAGACCTGTACCCACCAGTACTGTACCCCAGTGTTATAGTGACAGACCTGTACCCACCAGTACTGTACCCCAGTGTTATAGTGACAGACCTGTACCCACCAGTACTGTACCCCAGTATTATAGTGACAGACCTGTACCCACCAGTACTGTACCTCAGTGTTATACAGTGACAGACCTGTACCCACCAGTACTGTACCCCAGTATTATAGTGACAGACCTGTACCCACCAGTACTGTACCCCAGTGTTATAGTGACAGACCTGTACCCAACAGTACTGTACCCCAGTGTTATAGTGACAGACCTGTACCCACCAGTACTGTACCCCAGTGTTATAGTGACAGACCTGTACCCACCAGTACTGTACCCCAGTGTTATAGTGACAGACCTGTACCCACCAGTACTGTACGCCAGTGTTATACAGGGTCAGACCTGTACCCACCAGTACTGTATACCAGTGTTATAGTGACAGACCTGTACCCACCAGTACTGTACCCCAGTGTTATAGTGACAGACCTGTACCCAACAGTACTGTACCCCAGTGTTATAGTGACAGACCTGTACCCACCAGTACTGTACCCCAGTGTTATAGTGACAGACCTGTACCCACCAGTACTGTACCCCAGTGTTATAGAGACAGACCTGTACCCACCAGTACTGTACCCCAGTGTTATAGTGACAGACCTGTACCCACCAGTACTGTACCCCAGTGTTATAGTGACAGACCTGTACCCACCAGTACTGTACCCCAGTATTATAGTGACAGACCTGTACCCACCAGTACTGTACCTCAGTGTTATACAGTGACAGACCTGTTCCCACTAGTACTGTACCCTAGTGTTATACAGTGACAGACCTGTACCCACCAGTACTGTACCCCAGAGTTATACAGTGACAGACCTGTTCCCACCAGTACTGTACCCCAGTGTTATACTGACAGACCTGTACCCACCAGTACTGTACCCGTGTTATACAGTGACAGACCTGTACCCACCAGTACTGTACCCCAGTGTTATACAGTGACAGACCTGTACCCCAGTGTTATACAATTACAGACCTGTACCCCAGTGTTATACAGTGACAGACCTGTACCCACCAGTACTGTACCCGTGTTATACAGTGACAGACATGTACCCACCAGTACTGTACCCCAGTGTTATAGTGACAGACCTGTACCCACCAGTACTGTACCCCAGTGTTATAGTGACAGACCTGTACCCACCAGTACTGTACCCCAGTGTTATAGTGACAGACCTGTACCCACCAGTACTGTACCCCAGTATTATAGTGACAGACCTGTACCCACCAGTACTGTACCTCAGTGTTATACAGTGACAGACCTGTACCCACCAGTACTGTACCCCAGTATTATAGTGACAGACCTGTACCCACCAGTACTGTACCCCAGTGTTATACAGTGACAGACCTGTACCCACCAGTACTGTACCCGTGTTATACAGTGACAGACATGTATCCACCAGTACTGTACCCCAGTGTTATACAGTGACAGACCTGTACCCACCAGTACTGTACCCCAGTGTTATAGTGACAGACCTGTACCCACCAGTACTGTACCCCAGTGTTATACAGGGACAGACCTGTACCACCAGTACTGTACCCCAGTGTTATACAGTGACAGACCTGCACCCACCAGTACTGTACCCCAGAGTTATACAGTGACAGACCTGTACCCACCAGTACTGTACCCCAGTGTTATACAGGGACAGACCTGTACCACCAGTACTGTACCCCAGTGTTATACAGTGACAGACCTGTACCCACCAGTACTGTACCCCAGAGTTATACAGTGACAGACCTGTACCCACCAGTACTGTACCCCAGAGTTATACAGTGACAGACCTGTACCCACCAGTACTGTACCCGTGTTATACAGTGACAGACCTGTACCCACCAGTACTGTACCCCAGTGTTATACAGTGACAGACCTGTACCCACCAGTACTGTACGCCAGTGTTATACAGGGTCAGACCTGTACCCACCAGTACTGTATACCAGTGTTATAGTGACAGACCTGTACCCACCAGTACTGTACAACAGTGTTATAGTGACAGACCTGTACCCAACAGTACTGTACCCCAGTGTTATAGTGACAGACCTGTACCCACCAGTACTGTACCCCAGTGTTATAGTGACAGACCTGTACCCACCAGTACTGTACCCCAGTGTTATAGTGACAGACCTGTACCCACCAGTACTGTACGCCAGTGTTATACAGGGTCAGACCTGTACCCACCAGTACTGTATACCAGTGTTATAGTGACAGACCTGTACCCACCAGTACTGTACCCCAGTGTTATAGTGACAGACCTGTACCCAACAGTACTGTACCCCAGTGTTATAGTGACAGACCTGTACCCACCAGTACTGTACCCCAGTGTTATAGTGACAGACCTGTACCCACCAGTACTGTACCCCAGTGTTATAGTGACAGACCTGTACCCACCAGTACTGTACCCCAGTGTTATAGTGACAGACCTGTACCCACCAGTACTGTACCCCAGTGTTATAGTGACAGACCTGTACCCACCAGTACTGTACCCCAGTATTATAGTGACAGACCTGTACCCACCAGTACTGTACCTCAGTGTTATACAGTGACAGACCTGTTCCCACTAGTACTGTACCCTAGTGTTATACAGTGACAGACCTGTACCCACCAGTACTGTACCCCAGAGTTATACAGTGACAGACCTGTTCCCACCAGTACTGTACCCCAGTGTTATACTGACAGACCTGTACCCACCAGTACTGTACCCGTGTTATACAGTGACAGACCTGTACCCACCAGTACTGTACCCCAGTGTTATACAGTGACAGACCTGTACCCCAGTGTTATACAATTACAGACCTGTACCCCAGTGTTATACAGTGACAGACCTGTACCCACCAGTACTGTACCCGTGTTATACAGTGACAGACATGTACCCACCAGTACTGTACCCCAGTGTTATAGTGACAGACCTGTACCCACCAGTACTGTACCCCAGTGTTATAGTGACAGACCTGTACCCACCAGTACTGTACCCCAGTGTTATAGTGACAGACCTGTACCCACCAGTACTGTACCCCAGTATTATAGTGACAGACCTGTACCCACCAGTACTGTACCTCAGTGTTATACAGTGACAGACCTGTACCCACCAGTACTGTACCCCAGTATTATAGTGACAGACCTGTACCCACCAGTACTGTACCCCAGTGTTATAGTGACAGACCTGTACCCAACAGTACTGTACCCCAGTGTTATAGTGACAGACCTGTACCCACCAGTACTGTACCCCAGTGTTATAGTGACAGACCTGTACCCACCAGTACTGTACCCCAGTGTTATAGTGACAGACCTGTACCCACCAGTACTGTACGCCAGTGTTATACAGGGTCAGACCTGTACCCACCAGTACTGTATACCAGTGTTATAGTGACAGACCTGTACCCACCAGTACTGTACCCCAGTGTTATAGTGACAGACCTGTACCCAACAGTACTGTACCCCAGTGTTATAGTGACAGACCTGTACCCACCAGTACTGTACCCCAGTGTTATAGTGACAGACCTGTACCCACCAGTACTGTACCCCAGTGTTATAGAGACAGACCTGTACCCACCAGTACTGTACCCCAGTGTTATAGTGACAGACCTGTACCCACCAGTACTGTACCCCAGTGTTATAGTGACAGACCTGTACCCACCAGTACTGTACCCCAGTATTATAGTGACAGACCTGTACCCACCAGTACTGTACCTCAGTGTTATACAGTGACAGACCTGTTCCCACTAGTACTGTACCCTAGTGTTATACAGTGACAGACCTGTACCCACCAGTACTGTACCCCAGAGTTATACAGTGACAGACCTGTTCCCACCAGTACTGTACCCCAGTGTTATACTGACAGACCTGTACCCACCAGTACTGTACCCGTGTTATACAGTGACAGACCTGTACCCACCAGTACTGTACCCCAGTGTTATACAGTGACAGACCTGTACCCCAGTGTTATACAATTACAGACCTGTACCCCAGTGTTATACAGTGACAGACCTGTACCCACCAGTACTGTACCCGTGTTATACAGTGACAGACATGTACCCACCAGTACTGTACCCCAGTGTTATAGTGACAGACCTGTACCCACCAGTACTGTACCCCAGTGTTATAGTGACAGACCTGTACCCACCAGTACTGTACCCCAGTGTTATAGTGACAGACCTGTACCCACCAGTACTGTACCCCAGTATTATAGTGACAGACCTGTACCCACCAGTACTGTACCTCAGTGTTATACAGTGACAGACCTGTACCCACCAGTACTGTACCCCAGTATTATAGTGACAGACCTGTACCCACCAGTACTGTACCCCAGTGTTATACAGTGACAGACCTGTACCCACCAGTACTGTACCCGTGTTATACAGTGACAGACATGTATCCACCAGTACTGTACCCCAGTGTTATACAGTGACAGACCTGTACCCACCAGTACTGTACCCCAGTGTTATAGTGACAGACCTGTACCCACCAGTACTGTACCCCAGTGTTATACAGGGACAGACCTGTACCACCAGTACTGTACCCCAGTGTTATACAGTGACAGACCTGCACCCACCAGTACTGTACCCCAGAGTTATACAGTGACAGACCTGTACCCACCAGTACTGTACCCCAGTGTTATACAGGGACAGACCTGTACCACCAGTACTGTACCCCAGTGTTATACAGTGACAGACCTGTACCCACCAGTACTGTACCCCAGAGTTATACAGTGACAGACCTGTACCCACCAGTACTGTACCCCAGAGTTATACAGTGACAGACCTGTACCCACCAGTACTGTACCCGTGTTATACAGTGACAGACCTGTACCCACTAGTACTGTACCCCAGTGTTATACGGGGACAGACCTGTATCCACCAGTACTGTACCCCAATGTAATACAGTGACAGACCTGTACCCACCAGTACTGTATACCAGTGTTATAGTGACAGACCTGTTCCCACCAGTACTGTACCCCAGTGTTATAGTGACAGACCTGTACCCACCAGTACTGTACCCGACTGTTATACAGGGACAGACCTGTACCCACCAGTACTGTACCCCAGTGTTATACAGTGACAGACCTGTACCCACCAGTACTGTACCCCAGTATTATAGTGACAGACCTGTACCCACCAGTACTGTACCCCAGTGTTATACAGTGACAGACCTGTACCCACCAGTACTGTACCCCAGTGTTACACAGTGACAGACCTGTACCCACCAGTACTGTACCCCAGTGTTACACAGTGACAGACCTGTACCCACCAGCACTGTACCCCAGTGTTATACAGTGACAGACCTGTACCCACCAGTACTGTACCCCAGTGTTACACAGTGACAGACCTGTACCCACCAGCACTGTACCCCAGTGTTACACAGTGGCAGACCTGTACCCACCAGTACTGTACCCCAGTGTTAGTGACAGACCTGTACCCACCAGCACTGTACCCCAGTGTTACACAGTGACAGACCTGTACCCACCAGTACTGTACCCCAGTGTTAGTGACAGACCTGTACCCACCAGCAGTGTACCCCAGTGTTATACAGTGACAGACCTGTACCCACCAGTACTGTACCCCAGTGTTAGTGACAGACCTGTACCCACCAGCACTGTACCCCAGTGTTAGTGACAGACCTGTACCCACCAGCACTGTACCCCAGTGTTATACAGTGACAGACCTGTACCCACCAGCACTGTACCCCAGTGTTATACAGTGGCAGACCTGTACCCACCAGTACTGTACCCCAGTGTTAGTGACAGACCTGTACCCACCAGCACTGTACCCCAGTGTTAGTGACAGACCTGTACCCACCAGCACTGTACCCCAGTGTTATACAATGACAGACCTGTACCCACCAGTACTGTACCCCAGTGTTATACAGGGACAGACCTGTACCCACCAGTACTGTACCCCAGTGTTATAGTGACAGACCTGTACCCACCAGTACTGTACCCCAGTGTTATACAGTGACAGACCTGTACCCACCAGTACTGTACCCCAGTGTTATACAGTGACAGACCTGTACCCACCAGTACTGTACCCCAGTGTTATACAGGGACAGACCTGTACCCACCAGTACTGTACCCCAGTGTTATACAGTGACAGACCTGTACCCACCAGTACTGTACGCCAGTGTTATAGTGACAGACCTGTACCCACCAGTACTGTACCCCAGTGTTATACAGGGACAGACCTGTACCCACCAGTACTGTACGCCAGTGTTATAGTGACAGACCTGTACCCACCAGTACTGTACGCCAGTGTTATAGTGACAGACCTGTACCCACCAGTACTGTACCCCAGTGTTATACAGTGACAGACCTGTACCCACCAGTACTGTACCCCAGTGTTATACAGTGACAGACCTGTACCCACCAGTACTGTACCCCAGTGTTATACAGGGACAGACCTGTACCCACCAGTACTGTACCCCAGTGTTATACAGTGACAGACCTGTACCCACCAGCACTGTACCCCAGTGTTATACAGTGACAGACCTGTACCCACCAGTACTGTACCCCAGTGTTATAGTGACAGACCTGTACCCACCAGTACTGTACCCCAGTGTTATAGTGACAGACCTGTACCCACCAGTACTGTACCCCAGTGTTATACAGTGACAGACCTGTACCCACCAGTACTGTACCCCAGTGTTATACAGTGACAGACCTGTACCCACCAGTACTGTACCCCAGTGTTATACAGTGACAGACCTGTACCCACCAGTACTGTACCCCAGTGTTATACAGGGACAGACCTGTACCCACCAGTACTGTACCCCAGTGTTATACAGAGACAGACCTGTACCCACCAGTACTGTACCCCAGTGTTAGTGACAGACCTGTACCCACCAGCACTGTACCCCAGTGTTATACAGAGACAGACCTGTACCCACCAGTACTGTACCCCAGTGTTAGTGACAGACCTGTACCCACCAGTACTGTACCCCAGTGTTATACAGTGACAGACCTGTACCCACCAGTACTGTACCCCAGTGTTATACAGCTGAAAATGCACTCCCAGACACAACCCAAGTTTGAAAGGAGAGAATCAAGAATTGAAATGCTGGGTGTTTTTCAGACCTTGGGCTGCAGGTGGAGTACTATGTATAGTTTTAGGAAGGATATAAAAAGTGTGAATTTACTGGGATGTGGTACAGAGATAAAGATTCGAAATAAAGGGAGACTCCAAGTTGGGTTTATTAATCTAATTGAGGGGTTCGGGGGTTTATATATAGAATAACAGATACCCGGGAGTGAGTTACAGGCTGGAATCTAATCGAGGGGTTCGGGGGTTTATATATAGAATAACAGATACCCGGGAGTGAGTTACAGGCTGGAATCTAATCGAGGGGTTCGGGGGGTTTATATATAGAATAACAGATACCCGGGAGTGAGTTACAGGCTGGAATCTAATCGAGGGGTTCGGGGGCTACCTCTTGTCCCACCTGTGTGTGATTGATAGGCTGTTTATGGGAGATGGTCTGGTGGTGTTGATGTTCTTCTCTCTGCTCCAGTGGTGTGGGAGGTTCAATCTTAGCCTCAGCCTCTCTTATTTATTTAGTGACATCATCCAGTTTATGCAGAAGTTAGCCAGGCTTGGTTTTCCCAAAAAACAAGGAAAGAATTTCTTCTTTTGACCTTCTCTCTGATTTTTTCCAGGGTTCAGTGGCCTGTCTGCCCGGCCCCTTGTACCTCACCCCATTGACCAGTCTGTATCTGTGAGCTTGCACAGTCAGTGTCGGCAGGGTATTTGACCCAGTGGCTGGGATTGGCTGTGCTGTACCCTGCCCTCGCCTGGAGTCCAGAGGACACCCTTGACTAAAAAAGAAAGACTTGCATTTATATAGCGCCTGTCGCCACCTCAGGACGTCCCGACGCGCTTTATAGGTAATGAAGTACTTTTGAATTCACTGTTGTAATGTAGGAAACGCAGCAGCCAATTTGCGCACAGCAAGCTCCCACAAACAGCAATGTGATAAATGACCAGATAATAATTACTGAGGATCAGACAGGGATGTGGAGTTGAAGTCGAAGTTCAGCCATGATCTGATTGAATGGTGGAGCAGGTTCGAGGGGCTGAATGGCCTGTTCCTGCTCCTATTTCTTAAGTTCTTACAATCTGTTGTGGTGATGTTGCCACCAAGAGTGGGAACTCTGGCTGATGTTCCATCATTCCCAAACCCCCCAGGCAAGCTGTCCCGACCATTGCCCCCGGCCCAGGTCAGATGGAGCACAGACCAGGGGTCAGTGTGTGTGGCTGAGTTGTGCAGGAGCTGGCGAGTTGTTTCTCGGAGCTGCACAGGCTGGGATTGTTCAGGATCCCTGGCCTTTGCTGCTCGCAGGACCCGCACATTCCGCTCCGAGTGTAACCCACCGGCCTCTCATTTCTTTAATGGGTCACTTGACACCGCTATCCGGTGACCATTTGCCGAGGCAGAGCCGCAGTTTTAGCAGCGTTTGGTTTTATTCCGGCTCAAGTTACGGGCGAGCGACTGAGCAGAGCGAGTGAGGGAGAGGAGCTGGGGCCTCGGACACAGCAACCCTGCTTCAATAGCAGCCCGATGGAGAAGCTCCTCACTGAACATTGCAGATTCTGTGGCCAGATTGGGACTGAGATTGAAGAGAGGCAGAGCGAGACTGTGAGTGCAAACCCTGCGGCTGATTTATATTCAAATCGTCGAGTGATTATAATCTGCAGAAAGAGGATGATTCAAATCAGTGACACAGACTCATTCCCTTTTCCGGAAGATTTGTGTGTGTGTGAGGAGGGGTTGTGTGTGTGTGTGTGAGGAGGGTGTGTGTGTGTGTGTGTGAGGAGGGTGTGTGTGTGTGTGAGGAGGTGTGTGTGTGTGTGTGAGGAGGGTGTGTGTGTGTGT
>CM059445.1:63727769-63748274 GCA_030390025.1 Squalus acanthias | reverse complement strand
GTTTGTGGGGGTGCTCACAGGGTGGGGTACGTTGTGGGGGTGCTCACAGGGTGGGGTACGTTGTGGGGTTGCTCACAGGGTGGGGTACATTGTGGGGGTGCTCACAGGGTGGGGTACGTTGTGGGGGTGCTCACAGGGTGGGGTACGTTGTGGGGGTGCTCACAGGGTGGGGTATGTTGTGGGGGTGCTCACAGGGTGGGGTACGTTGTGGGGGTGCTCACAGGGTGGGGTACGTTGTGGGGGTGCTCACAGGGTGGGGTACGTTGTGGGGGTGCTCACAGGGTGGGGGACGTTGTGGGGGTGCTCACAGTTTGAACTGTTCTTTGTTCCATTTTTAGATCCCAGGGACTTTAGTTTCTTCACCTGGAACCAGACATGGAGTAAACAGAACAAAATATCGCCAGCAGAGAGATTCCGATCCTGTGACTGCTCGAAGCCGCCTCCACAGGTATTCCGGGGGGATGGTAGCACTCCGTGTCACTCACCATGAAAGACAGACGTGCATTTCTCCAGCACCTTTCACAACCTCCACGTCCCAAAGCGCTTTACAGCCAATGAAGTACTTAAGTGTAGTCACTGTTGTAATGTGGGAAACATGGCAGCCAATGTGATAATGACCAGATAATCTGTTTTAGTGCTGTTGGTTGAGGGATAAATATTGGCCCCAGGACACTGGGGAGAACTCACCTGCTCTTTGAATCGTGCCATTGGATCTTTACACCCACCTGAGAAGGAGTTAAAACCTGCCAGTAATTTCTGACACCGACAGCTGCCACTGAGGTCGACCACTTCCTATTTTGACCTTGCACAGATGACCAGGTTCTGTCTGCTCGAGGGTGCCCGCACACACGCAGTCGATATTTCGCAGTTACAGGTGCAGTGGGAGTAACATAGGAACAGGAGGAGGCCATTCAGCCACTCGAGCCTGTTCTGCCATTCAATCAGATCACGGCTGATCTGGACCTCATCTCCATTTACCCGCATTTGCTCCATATCCTTTGCTGCCCTTTCCCAACAAAAATCTGTCAATCTCAGTCTTGAAAGCTCTCGTTGACCTCCAGCATCCACAGCCTTCTGGGGGAGAGAGTTCTAGATTTCTGCTAAAGAGTTATCTGCAAACTTGGATACACAACTCTCTGTTCCTTCCTCCAATTCATCAATAAATATGGTGAAAAGTTGAGGCTCCAGAATAGATCCCTGGGGAACGTCACTGGTCACATCCACCAATCAGAGTTTCTACCCTTTTATCCCCACTCTCCAACACTGTGGAGCACAAGCTGTCGGGATTTCTGAAGGGGAGTCGGGCAGTGTGCCCCTGGGCTCCATCGAGCTCCCAGAATGACACCCAACCCTTCACTAATAAAGCTGCCAGCCCATCCTCCTCACATTGTGTCAGCAACACCCAGGAGGAGGAAATCACCTGTAGAGGGAAAGGAAAGTGACCCCTGACCCACAGGAACACCGACAGGCAGCTCCCCCCCCCCCCTCGTTCCCAATTCCAAATCACCCCCAGAACACACCAATTGCTGCATCCCCCCCGGCCTGACTGCCCCCCCCGGCCTGACCACCCCCCCCCACCCCAACCCCCCGGGCCTGACTGCTCCCCCCTCTCCGGCCCGATCTGGATCCCTCCCTCGGCAGGAAGCCTCGCGGCTCCTCCCAGCTGTGTACAACGGCCTCTCAAACATTCCTTTCGCTGCCGATGCGAACTCCAATTGCCGATCTCCGTGCAGTTATTGCAAGGCTGTCCAGCAATGCGAGCATTCCCGGGGAGCAGCTGCCCGGAGCTGTATTGCAGGCTGACGATATAAAGCACCCAGGGTGCACAGGACAGCTTCCCTGACAGCCTTGGGTCCTTGTGACTCTTGCATTTGAACTGGTTTTAATTCAGGTTTTTGGATGTTGTAGCCTGGAGACTAAATCAGAGGGTGTGTCATTAAATGTAATTCCCTGCCCCGGCATGTTTGCTGCAAGTCTGAGTCTGACTTGTTTCTACACCTCAAACAGCTGAGACCTTGCAGAACCCTTAGCTCCCAGTCAGACAATGATGGTAAATCCTCGCTCCAGAACCCTCCGTCCCTCCGATCTCTTCGGCTCGAGCTGCACGGTTCTCGGCCCAGCTGGGCTGCCGGGACTGTGTGACGGTGAGCTGCTGTGCGGTTTTCTGGAGGGGGGGGGGTGGTTGGGTGAGGGACTGCCAGTCACGGGAGTATTGAGGGGAGGGTGCTGAGCGATTGGGGATGTTTTACTACGTTAAAAGTGCTGAAGTCCCTTGTGTACAAGGCTTGTATTGCCTTGAGTATAGAAGATTAAGGGGTGATGTCAGGAAGCATTTCTTCACACAAAGGGGAGTGGAAATCTGGAACTCTCACCCCCAAAAAGCTGTTGAGTCTGGGGTTCAATTTGAGATTTCAAAACTGAGATTGATAAATTTTTGTTGGGTAAGGGTATTAAGGGTTACGGAACCGAGGCGGGTAAATGGAGTTACGATGCAGATCAGCCGCGATCTAACTGCATGGCTGAACAGGCTGGAGGGGCTGAACGGCCTCCTCCTGTTCCTGTGTAACAGGCTGGAGGGGCTGAATGGCCTCCTCCTGTTCCTGTGTAACAGGCTCGAGGGGCTGAACGGCCTCCTCCTGTTCCTGTGTAACAGGCTCGAGGGGCTGAACGGCCTCCTCCTGTTCCTGTGTAACAGGCTCGAGGGGCTGAACGGCCTCCTCCTGTTCCTGTGTAACAGGCTCGAGGGGCTGAACGGCCTCCTCCTGTTCCTGTGTAACAGGCTCGAGGGGCCGAACGGCCTCCTCCTGTTCCTGTGTAACAGGCTCGAGGGGCTGAATGGCCCCCTCCTGTTCCTGTGTAACAGGCTCGAGGGGCTGAACGGCCTCCTCCTGTTCCTAATGTAACAGGCTCGAGGGGCTGAACGGCCTCCTCCTGTTCCTAATGTAACAGGCTCGAGGGGCTGAACGGCCTCCTCCTGCTCCTGTGTAACAGGCTCGAGGGCTGAACGGCCTCCTCCTGTTTCCTGTGTAACAGGCTCGAGGGGCTGAACGGCCTCCTCCTGTTCCTGTGTAACAGGCTCGAGGGGCTGAATGGCCTCCTCCTGTTCCTGTGTAACAGGCTCGAGGGGCTGAACGGCCTCCTCCTGTTCCTGTGTAACAGGCTCGAGGGGCTGAACGGCCTCCTCCTGTTCCTGTGTAACAGGCTCGAGGGGCTGAACGGCCTCCTCCTGTTCCTAATGTAACAGGCTCGAGGGGCTGAATGGCCTCCTCCTGTTCCTGTGTAACAGGCTCCAGGGGCTGAACGGCCTCCTCCTGTTCCTGTGTAACAGGCTCGAGGGGCTGAACGGCCTCCTCCTGTTCCTGTGTAACAGGCTCGAGGGGCTGAATGGGATCCTCCTGCTCCTGTGTAACAGGCTCGAGGGGCTGAATGGCCTCCTCCTGTTCCTAATGTAACAGGCTCGAGGGGCTGAATGGCCTCCTCCTGTTCCTGTGTAACAGGCTCGAGGGGCTGAACGGCCTCCTCCTGTTCCAGTGTAACAGGCTCGAGGGGCTGAACGGCCTCCTCCTGTTCCAGTGTAACAGGCTCGAGGGGCTGAATGGCCTCCTCCTGTTCCTGTGTAACAGGCTCGAGGGGGCTGAACGGCCTCCTCCTGTTCCTGTGTAACAGGCTCGAGGGGCTGAATGGGCTCCTCCTGTCCCTGTGTTCCCATAAATGCAAGTTGTTGTTGTCGCTTTAGAGATTGTGGGAAGTGGGGGCCAGAGAATCTTGCAATAGACACTTGTGCTTTGAGTTGTGGCCTTTTGCCAAGTACAGAATGTGTTTGGAAATGGATCATGAATTCAGTTCTAAGGGTTGCTTCATTGTTGGGGAAAATTAATTGAATTGATGTCAAACAACCCACATCAGGAGACAAAAAAAGGTGTGGAAAAAGATTGACTTCTTTAAAAAAAAAAGGCTTTTTGTGTCTGTTTTACAGTTTAGATATTTCCAGGCAGGCCATTTGAAAACTCAGCTGTCTGATCCAAAACTGGACAAGTGGTGGCTGAGTATTGGCAGCTTCTGACTGTATATTGGAGTTCGAAATCTTGATCAGGGCGTTTCGAAAGGTCTTGGTGCAAGTTCATTATTCCATGCGAGTCCCAAAGTCGGAGGGAGGTGCCTGGGATTTTTGTTACCAAACTGTGGCCACTTTGAGCCACCCTGTCAAGTGCCTCCTCTATCTGACCAAGTGCAAACCGTGGCTGGAGCCTGAGTGGCCAGCTATTGCCCCCGCAATGTGCTGGTGTTGATTGCCACACCGACTGGCCTTGTCTGTCATTGCATTCCTTATCAGGAAGTGAAGAAAGAGGATAATTTTAGATTCACATTCCGTTCTGTGTTGAGATAGCTAAGTCCATGTTAACCCTTTAGTCCCAGCTGGCAGTGCGGGAATGTAACCCAGAATCCTCGAGCAACACCAGAGGCTTGTAGGAGCTGAAACATGGGCTGGTGGGGGTAGTGAGGGGGCGGCGCCGGTCTTTGGGGATAACAACTGCAGTCCTATCGACACCTCCAGGTGATATCACTCTTGTGGCTTGTGTTTGTCGTCTGAACTCTGAAGATTGGATTCCTGTTTCCAGTACTCTAAGGGGGAATCTGTACTGGTTAGGGGCAGGGAATTTTTCACCCAGGAGTAGATTGTTTCTGTTGAAAACGCTGTTCATGGACATCAAGGTTCGAAGATGGCGCAAGCTCCCTGTCTCAATGGCCATGAATGTTGAATAATTTGGAGTTGGTGAGTTTATGACTGATACACTGCAGTTTGTATGACGGAATTGTAAGCCCATTTATAGAGAAGATCCTAACCATTTCATATATAGTATTCTGCAGAGGAACCTTCCCCCATGCTGTCTCGGAAACATTCACCATCACTCCCCAGCTCTCTCCGGTTAAAAGTGCTCCTTTTTCTGGTCATTTAGATGAAACCAGAAGCGACCTTCAGTTTTGATTTTTTTTTTAACCCCCTCCCTCCAGTTCAGATGACGTGACAGGGATTCATTCAACAACAGATGCCTGTTTTCACTCGCGTGTGGCACTCTATCGTGTGGCTGCTCACTTTACCGGAGGATGAATTATGTGCTTGAATTATAAGTGATATAAATTGAAATTGAGTTTGATACAAGCTTAAATTGCAGCTTGTGATATTTTAACAATCTTACTAACTCAGTTTGTTTCTTTTTATGCTGTGTTGCGAGAATTGCAGTCTGGGAGAGTTTTACTTCCCCTCACTGGGGATACTGTGAGCTCTGTTAGTGTTTGATGATACTTTGTCCCTGAGAACTGACGCTCTTTACGGTTTCAGGTTGAATCCCAAGGTCGATCGATAGATAATACTGCCGGGAAATAGAGCACTTCCCCTTTCAGGCACCCAGTGTCCGCATCAAACTCCCAGGGCAGGTACAGCACGGGTTAGATACAGAGTAAAGCTCCCTCTACAGTGTCCCATCAAACACTCCCGGGGCAGGTACAGCACGGGTTAGATACAGAGTAAAGCTCCCTCTACAGTGTCCCATCAAACACTCCTAGGGCGGGTACAGCACGGGTTAGATACAGAGTAAAGCTCCCTCTACACTGTCCCATCAAACACTCCCAGGGCAGGTACAGCACGGGTTAGATATAGAGTAAAGCTCCCTCTACACTGTCCCATCAAACACTCCCAGGGCAGGTACAGCACGGGTTAGATACAGAGTAAAGTACCCTCTACACTGTCCCATCAAACACTCCCAGGGCAGGTACAGCACAGGTTAGATACAGAGTAAAGCTCCCTCTACACTGTCCCATCAAACACTCCCAGGGCAGGTACAGCACGGGTTAGATACAGAGTAAAGCTCCCTCTACACTGTCCCATCAAACACTCCCAGGGCAGTTACAGCACGGGTCAGATACAGAGTAAAGCTCCCTCTACACTGTCCCATCAAACACTCCCAGGCTAGGTACACGGGTCAGATACAGAGTAAAGCTCCCTCTACACTGTCCCATCAAACACTCCCGGGGCAGGTACAGCACGGGTTAGATACAGAGTAAAGCTCCCTCTACACTGTCATATCAAACACTCCCAGGGCAGGTACAGCGCGGGTTAGATACAGAGTAAAGCTCCCTCTACACTGTCCCATCAAACACTCCCAGGGCAGGTACAGCGCGGGTTAGATACAGAGTAAAGCTCCCTCTACACTGTCCCATCAAACACTCACAGGGCAGGTACAGCACGGGTTAGATACAGAGTAAAGCTCCCTCTACACTGTCCCATCAAACACTCCCAGGGCAGGTACAGCACGGGTTAGATACAGAGTAAAGCTCCCTCTACACTGTCATATCAAACACTCCCAGGGCAGGTACAGCGCGGGTTAGATACAGAGTAAAGCTCTCTCTACACTGTCCCAACATGTGCCTCACCCTCAAACTCTAGTACTTCCCACACCAGTAGTGCTGTGGCCTCTTGGAGTGAGATTACCAATCTAGTGTGAAATTCTGGCTGGTTTTGTGCTGTTGCTGTTGACCACTGAATGGGGTTTATTCTGCTCATTCCATCTGGAACTCTGACAGACTGAAGACACGTTGAGCCCCTCAGTCTTGCCTGGATTTGACTCCAGGTTGCAGGGGTGAAAGGTTAATCCACCGCACCACCCAGTCCCTTGGGCTGCTGTTTGCTCAATCACTCGCACTGCCGCCCTTGGGTGTGCTCGGTAAGAGATTAAATGTTACATTTCTTTCCTTTAGGAACATGCCCTGGCTTTGTGGGTAGAAGCACAAGCTCTGTATTGTGGAACTTGCTGAACCTGTTCCCACAGTTTGCTCGACACAGAATCAATGAGCTTCAGTGGTGGTACTCAACTCTTGAGTCAGATGGTCGTGGGTTCAATCCCTGCACCAGGACCTGAGCACATAATCCAAGCTAACACAACCATTGCAGTACTGAGAGAGCGCTGCACTGCCAGAGGGGCAGTACTGAGGGAGTGCCGCACAGTCGGAGGGGCAGTACTGAGGGAGCGCCGCACAGTCGGAGGGGCAGTACTGAGGGAGCGCTGCACTGCCAGAGGGGCAGTACTGAGAGAGCGCTGCACTGCCAGAGGGGCAGTACTGAGAGAGCGCTGCACTGCCAGAGGGGCAGTACTGAGGGAGCGCTGCACTGTCGGAGGGGCAGTACTGAGGGAGCGCTGCACTGCCAGAGGGGCAGTACTGAGAGAGCGCTGCACTGCCAGAGGGGCAGTACTGAGGGAGCGCTGCACTGTCGGAGGTGCCGCCTTTCGGATGAGACGTTGAACCGAGGCCTCATCTGCCCCCTCAGGTGGACATAAAAGGTCCCAGGGCATGTTTTCTAAAGTGTCCTGGCCAACATTCCACCTGTAACTAATGCCACCAATACAGATTAACTGGCCATTCCTATCACGTACGGTGGTGGTGGTGTGCTTATGTTACTTTTTTTAAGAAAATGTTTTATTCGTTTATGGATGTGGGTGTCGTTGGCTGGCCAGCATTTATTGCCCATCCCTAGTTGCCCTTGAGAAGGTGGTGGTGAGCTGCCTTCTTGAACCGCTGCAGTCCGTGTGATGAAGGTACTCCCACAGTGCTGTTAGGTCGGGAGTTCCAGGATTTTGACCCAGCGACGATGAAGGATCGGCGATATACTTCCAATTCAGGATGGTGTGTAACTTGGAGGTGGTGGTGCTCCCATGCGCCTGCTGCCCTTGTCCTTCTAGGTGGAAGAGGTCGCGGGTTTGGGAGGTGCTGCTGAAGAAGCCTTGGGGAGTTGCTGCAGTGCATCTTGTAGATGGTACACACTGCAGCCACGGTACGCCGGTGGTGGAGGGAGTGAATGTTTAAGGTGGTGAATGGGGTGCCAATCAAAGCGAGCTGCTTTGTCCTGGATGGTGTCGATCTTCTTGAGTGTTGTTGGAGCTGCACTCATCCAGGCAAGTGGAGAGTATTCCATCACACTCCTTACTTGTGCCTTGTAGATGGTGGAAAGGCTTTGGGGAGTCAGGAGGTGAGACACTCGCCACAGAATACCTAGCCTCTGACCTGCTCTTGCTGCCACAGTATTTATGTGGCTGGTCCAGTTAAGTTTCTGGTTAATGGTGACCCCCAGGATGTTGATAGTGGGGGATTTGATGATGGTAATGCCATTGAATGTCAAGGGGAGGTGGTTAGACTCTCGCTTGTTGGAGATAGTCATTGCCTGGCACTTCTGTGGCGCGAATGTTACCTGCCACTTATCAGCCCAAGCCTAAACGTTGTCCAGGTCTTGTTGCATGCGGGCATGGACTGCTTCATTATCTGAGGAGTTGTGAATGGCGCTGAACACTGTGCCGTCATCAGTGAACATCTCCATTTCTGACCTTATGTTGGAGGGAAGGTCATTGATGAAGCAGCTGATGATGGTTGGGCCTAGGACACTGCCCTGAGGAACTCCTGCAGCGATGTCCTGGGGCTGTGATGATTGACCTTCAATCACCACAACCATCTTCCTTTGTGCTAGATATGACTCCAGCCAGTGGAGCGTTCTCCCCCCGATTCCCATTGACTTCAGTTTTACTAGGGCTCCTTGATGCCACACTTGGTCAAATGCTGCCTTGATGTCAAGGGCAGTCACTCTCGCCTCACCTCTGGAATTCAGCTTCTTTGTCCATGTTTGGACCAAGGCTGTAATGAGGTCAGGAGCCGAGTGGCGGAACCCAAACTGGGCATCAGTGAGCAGGTTATTGGTGAGTAAGTGCCGCTTGATAGCACTGTCGATGACACCTTCCATCACTTTGCTGATGATTGAGAGTAGACTGATGGGGCGGTAATTGGCCGGGTTGGATTTGTCCTGCTTTTTGTGGATAGGATATACCATGGCAGTTTTCCACATTGTCGGATAGATACCAGTGTTGTAGCTGTACTGGAACAGCTTGGCTAGAGACGTGGCTAGTTCTGGAGCACAAGTCTTCAGCACGATAGCCGGGATGTTGTCGGGGCCCATAGCCTTTGCTGTATCCAGTGCGCTCAGCCGTTTCTTGATATTATGTGGAGTGAATCGAATTGGTTGAAGACTGGCTTCTGTGATGGTGGGGTCCTTGGGAGTAGGCCGATGTGGATCATCCACTCGACACTTCTGGCTGAAGCTGGTTGCAAACGCTTCAGCCTTGTCTTTTGCACTCACGTGCTGGGCTCCACCATCATTGAGGATGGGGATACTCATGGAGCCTCCTCCTCCCGTTAGTTGTTTAATGGTCCACCACCATTCATGACTGGATATGGCAGGACTGTAGAGCTTTGATCTGATCCATTGATTGTGGGATCGCTTAGCCCTGTCTATAGCATGCTGCTTCCGCTTTTTAGCATGCATGTAGTCCTGTGTTGCAGCTTCCCCAGGTTGGCACCTCATTTTTAGGTACACCTGGTGCTGCTCCTGGCATGCTCTTCTACACTCCTTGTTGAACCAGGGTTGGTCCCCTGGCTTGATGGTAATGGTAGAGTGAGAGATATGCCGGGCCATGAGGTTACAGATTGTGGTGGAATACAATGCTGCTGCTACTGATGGCCCACAGCGCCTCATGGATGCCCAGTTTTGAGCTGCTAGATCTGTTCTGAATCTATCCCATTTAGCAATGTGTTAGTGCCACACAACACGATGGAGGGTGTCCTCAATGTGAAGACGGGACTTCGTCTCCACAATGACTGTGCGGTGGTCACTGCTACCAATACTGTCATGGAGAGATGCATCTGCGACAGGTAGATTGGTGAGGACGAGGTCAAGTAGGTTTTTCCCTCGTGTTGGTTCTCTCACCACCTGTCACAGGCCCAGACTGGCAGTTATGTCCTTCAGGACTCGGCCAGCTCGGTCAGTAGTGGTGCTACCGAGCCACTCTTGGTGATGGACATTGAAGTCCCCCACCCAGAGCACATTCTGTGCCCTTGCTACTCTCAGTGCTTCTTCCAAGAGGTGTTCAACATGGAGGAGTACTGATTCATCAGCTGAGGGAGGGCGGTAGGTGGTAATCAGCAGGAGGTTTCCTTGCCCATGCTTGACCTGAAGCCATGAGACTTCATGGCGTCTGGAGTCAATGTTGA
The DNA here is from genome assembly GCA_030390025.1 of Squalus acanthias. Taxonomy (NCBI): domain Eukaryota; kingdom Metazoa; phylum Chordata; class Chondrichthyes; order Squaliformes; family Squalidae; genus Squalus; species Squalus acanthias. The sequence goes on along the minus strand of CM059445.1, from coordinate 63,738,185 downwards.
GGACTCCCAGGGCCACTCCTTCCTGACTGTATACCACTGTGCCACCACCCTAGGTGGGTCTGTCCTGCCGGTGGGACAGGACATACCCAGGGATGGTGATGGAGGAGTTTGGGACATTGGCTGAAAGGTATGATTCTGTGAGTATGACTATGTCAGGCTGTTGCTTGACTAGTCTGTGGGACAGCTCTCCCAATTTTGGCACAAGTCCCCAGATGTTGGTGAGGGGGACTTTGCAGGGTTGACTGGGGGGTATGCAGTTGCTGTGTCTGTAGCCAGTGCCGAGGTCGATGCCGGGTGGTCCGTCCGGTTTCTTTCTTATTATTTTGTTTCGTAGCGGTTTGTTACGACTGAGTGTCTTGCTGGGCCATTTCAGAGGGCAGTTAAGAATCAACCACATTGCTGGACTAGTAATCCAGAGACTCTCAAGACTGATGGGCTTAGCGTGTCTTCAGTCTGTTAGAGTTCCAGAGAATGGTAACCACGGCAGATTCAGAATTTGAATTCAGCTTAAAAAAGAAATCTGAAAATAAAAAGCTGGCATCAGTAAAAATTGAGAGGTCGCACAACACCAGGTTATAGTCCAACAGTTTTATTTGAAATCACAAGCTTTCGGAGCTATCGATTGCTCCTTCCTCAGGTGAAGTAAATTAGATACAGAATCGCCAAAGCATATATAGATAGAAAACAAAGCATGTGTACTTTACAATTGCAGACCAATAAATTAAATCATCCTGACTATCTGCCGAGGTGTGATAAAGTTAATTAAGTCAGCCAGGAAGGTACCACATCAAAGACATAGCAAGATACAACTGAGACAATGAGGTGTAGTCGCAGGGGTTCTAACGTGTCAAAAGCTGCCGTCTGTGTGTAAAACAAAAAGCTTTAAAAAAAATTTACTTTTTTACTGGGAAAATTTTTTACTTTTTTACTGGGAATCACATCTGTGAACAAGCTAACGACGACTCGAGTCCGGATCACGTCATGTATCGTGACATAAACCCAAGATCCCGATTGAGACCGTCTTCATGAGTGCGGAACTTGGCTATCAGTTTCTGCTCGATGATTTTGCGTTGTCGTGTGTTTCTAAGGTTGCCTTGGAGAACGCTTACCCGCAGATCCGAGGCTGAATGTCCTTGACTGCTGAAGTGTTCCCCGACTGGGAGGTAACAATCCTGCCTGGCGATTGTTGCGCGGTGCTCGTTCATAACAATCCAGGCAGGATTGTTACCTCCCAGTCGGGGAACACTTCAGCAATCAAGGACATTCAGCCTCGGATCTGCGGGTAAGCGTTCTCCAAGGCAACCTTAGAAACACACGACAACGCAAAATCATCGAGCAGAAACTGATAGCCAAGTTCCGCACTCATGAAGACGGTCTCAATCGGGATCTTGGGTTTATGTCACGATACATGACGTGATCCGGACTCGAGTCGTCGTTAGCTTGTTCACAGATGTGATTCCCAGTAAAAAAGTAAAAAAATTTCCCAGTAAAAAAGTAAATTTTTTTTAAAGCTTTTTGTTTTACATACAGACGGCAGCTTTTGACACGTTAGAACCCCTGCGACTACACCTCATTGTCTCAGTTGTATCTTGCTATGTCTTTGATGTGGTACCTTCCTGGCTGACTTAATTAACTTTATCACACCTCGGCAGATAGTCAGGATGATTTAATTTATTGGTCTGCAATTGTAAAGTACACATGCTTTGTTTTCTATCTATATATGCTTTGGCGATTCTGTATCTAATTTACTTCACCTGAGGAAGGAGCAATCGATAGCTCCGAAAGCTTGTGATTTCAAATAAAACTGTTGGACTATAACCTGGTGTTGTGCGACCTCTCAATTTTGTCCACCCCAGTCCAACACCGGCATCTCCACATCATGATCAGTAAAAGTGACACTGAAGCTGTCTGATTGTCATAAAAACCCATCTGGTTCACTAAAGTCCTTTAGGGAAGGAAATCTGCCGTCCTTACCCGGTCTGGCCTAGATGTGACTCCAGTCCTGCACCAACGTGGTTGACTCTTAACTGGATCACCACCTTCTCCCGGATTTACCAGTGATGCACATGTCTCGAGAATTAAAAAGAAAGCTGTTGTGGGATCATGCTGTGCACAAATTGGCTGCTATGTTTTGCCTACAAAACAACAGTGTCTTCGAAAGTGATTTGATTGGCTATCAAGCGCTCTGGGACGTCCCGAGGACATGAAAGGCGCTATATAAATGTGGCTTTGTGCTGTCTGTTCCACTGGCTCGGGTCCCCCCCACACTGCCTTCACCAGCGTTTCCTCTCTCTCACCCCCTTCTCGCTGCCTCTTGAGTGATTTGCCCGTCACTGGCAGTGGGTGAGATCACAAGCTTGCAGGTTGAGGGGTGCCGGAGAAAGATGCTCCAGCCTCGCCGCGTGAGGCTGTTACTGATTTTAAATACTTTTTAAATCTTCAAGCTGCCCCATACTATCCAGCCTTGGAGCTGTGCGTCAGGATGTCAGTTTGTTATTACGATCCTTCTGGGCAGCATTTCAAGGGTTAACCTTGCGAGCCTGGTTGTAAGGAACCAGTGAGAGATCTCGGTGCTGTAACTGGAGCTGCTGTCCACGGTCTATTTACAGCCCGGGTGCTGCACTTAGATCATGAGAGATGCAAATGGCATCTTTTCATCAGTGCTGGAAAATAAAATTTCAAAATAAACTTCCCACAAGGTTCAGTTTTGTATTTACAAACTGTGACATTCACTGGCTTTGACTTGTGAGGGGTCTGTTTTTTGATTGGACATCCTTTTCACTCTTGACAGAATGGAAAGCAGCCCAGCCTCGCGCACGTCGTCAAGTCAGTTCCTGCAACATCCGATACCTGCAGTTACATCAGTCCCGTCACAGGCAGCAGCCCTGGGGGGGAGCTGGATAGAATGATGGCGCTACTGGGGGTGGGGAATAGAGGGGAGGGGAGGGAGGTCAGCGCTGAGTCTGGGGTAACACCACCATAAGAGCGGAGGTGATGACACCGAGGGGTCTCCAGATGCATCGCAATCCCTCTAGCCTGTGGGGAACCTGGAGTCTGGCTCTCGCCGGTCCAGTTTTGGACCGTGCCTGTCCACCCTGCCCCCTCACTCCCTAAACCCCTCCACCCTGCCCCCTCGCTCCCTAAACCCCTCCACCTCGCTCCCTAAACCCCTCCACCCTGCCCCCTCGCTCCCTCCACCTCGCTCCCTAAACCCCTCCACCTTGCCCCCTCGCTCCCTAAACCCCTCCACCTCGCTCCCTAAACCCCTCCACCCAGCCCCCTCGCTCCCTAAACCCCTCCACCTCGCTCCCTAAACCCCTCCACCCTGCCACCTCTCTTTTCTTCCCCCCGCCCCCACCCCCCCCCCACACCCCTGCCCCCTTGCTCCCCACACTACTCTGTAACCTCCCCTAACTCTGCTCGGCACCATTTTATCTCCGTTGTTTTAAAGTCGCCTCCTCACTGCGAGCTGTTGTTTAGCTGCAGTTCTGGAGAGGGGAGGGATTGAGGGACGTGGTGAGCTTCCTGAGACTCTCTCCCTAAATTCTGACACGGAATAATCTTCAGGAGTATAAACATTTCAGGGGCGTGTTGTGCTGTGAGTTGTGGGCCCAGTGCATCTTCAGAATATCAGTGTTTGTGCAGATCATAGAATCTTGCAGCACAGAAGGAGGCCATTTGGCCCGTCGTGTCTGGGCTGGTTCTTTGAAAGAGCAGTCCTGCTTAGTTCCAGGCCCCCGCTTTTTGTCCCTAACCCTGTAAGATCCTCATCCTCACGTGCCGGTCCAACTCCATTTTAAAATGATTTCTGGCTGATTTTCCCTCCATAACCGAGGGACCCCGAGCCAGTATAGCTCCTTCCCACTGCTCCTCAGCGAGCTCAGCACAGACTGAAGACCCAAAGCAGAGATCTACTGGTCTGTGGAGCTCAGTCCCACACCAGGCAGCCCATTAAGCCAGAGGGGACGCAGAGACTGATTTCTTACACAGCAAGTAAAAATGTTCAAGTACTTGGGGCTCATCAAGCTCTTTCACCACGGTTAAACACAGGACTAAAGTGAGAAGTCGCACAACACCAGGTTATAGTCCAACAGTTTTATTTGAAATCACAAGCTTTCGGAGCGCTGCTCCTTCGTCAGGTGAAGTGACCTGATGAAGGAGCAGCGCTCCAAAAGCTCGTGATTTCAAATAAAGCTGTTGGACTATAACCTGGTGTTGTGCGACTTCTCACATCTGTTAATATTCAGCAGCCCTCGAGCTTTTCATTCCACTTTACATATTACGCAAAGAAAAAAGACTTGCATTTCTATAGCGCCCTTCATGACCTCAGGATGTCCCAAAGCGCTTTACAGCCAATGAAGTACTTTTGAAGTGTAGTCACTGTTGTAATGTAGGAAACGCGGCAGCCAATTTGCGCACAGCAAGCTCCCACAAACAGCAATCTGCATCATGAGGCTGTGTTCTAATTTTCCCTTAATTTAAATTTTCAAGACTGCACCCATCCTACCCCTGAACCCGAAGCCCCGCGGGAGTGGGCAGTGTTGGTGAGATTGCGGGACTGGGCAGTGTTGGTGAGATTGCGGGAGTGGGTAGTGTTGGTGAGATTGCGGGACTGGGCAGTGTTGGTGAGATCGCGGGAGTCGGTAGTGTTGGTGAGATCGCGGGAGTGGGCAGTGTTGGTGAGATTGCGGGAGTGGGTAGTGTTGGTGAGATTGCGGGACTGGGCAGTGTTGGTGAGATTGCGGGACTGGGTAGTGTTGGTGAGATCGCGGGAGTCGGTAGTGTTGGTGAGATTGCGGGAGTGGGCAGTGTTGGTGAGATTGCGGGACTGGGCAGTGTTGGTGAGATTGCGGGACTGGGCAGTGTTGGTGAGATTGCGGGACTGGGCAGTGTTGGTGAGATCGCGGGAGTGGGCAGTGTTGGTGAGATCGCAGGACTGGGCAGTGTTGGTGAGATTGCAGGACTGGGCAGTGTTGGTGAGATTGCAGGACTGGGCAGTGTTGGTGAGATTGCGGGACTGGGCAGTGTTGGTGAGATCGCGGGACTGGGCAGTGTTGGTGAGATCGCGGGAGTGGGTAGTGTTGGTGAGATTGCGGGAGTGGGTAGTGTTGGTGAGATTGCGGGACTGGGCAGTGTTGGTGAGATCGCGGGAGTCGGTAGTGTTGGTGAGATCGCGGGAGTGGGCAGTGTTGGTGAGATTGCGGGAGTGGGTAGTGTTGGTGAGGTTGCGGGACTGGGCAGTGTTGGTGAGATTGCGGGACTGGGTAGTGTTGGTGAGATCGCGGGAGTCGGTAGTGTTGGTGAGATTGCGGGAGTGGGCAGTGTTGGTGAGATTGCGGGACTGGGCAGTGTTGGTGAGATTGCGGGACTGGGCAGTGTTGGTGAGATCGCGGGAGTGGGTAGTGTTGGTGAGATTGCGGGACTGGGCAGTGTTGGTGAGATTGCAGGACTGGGCAGTGTTGGTGAGATTGCGGGAGTGGGTAGTGTTGGTGAGATTGCGGGACTGGGCAGTGTTGGTGAGATCGCGGGAGTGGGCATTGTTGGTGAGATCGCGGGAGTGGGTAGTGTTGGTGAGATTGCGGGACTGGGCAGTGTTGGTGAGATTGCGGGAGTGGGTAGTGTTGGTGAGATTGCGGGACTGGGCAGTGTTGGTGAGATCGCGGGAGTGGGTAGTGTTGGTGAGATTGCGGGAGTGGGTAGTGTTGGTGAGATTGCGGGACTGGGCAGTGTTGGTGAGATTGCGGGAGTGGGTAGTGTTGGTGAGATTGCGGGAGTGGGCAGTGTTGGTGAGATTGCGGGAGTGGGCAGTGTTGGTGAGATTGCGGGAGTGGGTAGTGTTGGTGAGATTGCGGGACTGGGCATTGTTGGTGAGATCGCGGGAGTGGGTAGTGTTGGTGAGATTGCGGGAGTGGGCAGTGTTGGTGAGATTGCGGGAGTGGGCAGTGTTGGTGAGATCGCGGGAGTGGGCAGTGTTGGTGAGATTGCGGGAGTGGGTAGTGTTGGTGAGATTGCGGGAGTGGGTAGTGTTGGTGAGATTGCGGGAGTGGGTAGTGTTGGTGAGATCGCGGGACTGGGCAGTGTTGGTGAGATTGCGGGAGTGGGTAGTGTTGGTGAGATCGCGGGAGTGGGCAGTGTTGGTGAGATCGCGGGACTGGGCAGTGTTGGTGAGATTGCGGGAGTGGGTAGTGTTGGTGAGATTGCGGGAGTGGGTAGTGTTGGTGAGATTGCGGGAGTGGGTAGTGTTGGTGAGATCGCGGGACTGGGCAGTGTTGGTGAGATTGCGGGAGTGGGTAGTGTTGGTGAGATCGCGGGAGTGGGCAGTGTTGGTGAGATCGCGGGACTGGGCAGTGTTGGTGAGATTGCGGGAGTGGGTAGTGTTGGTGAGATTGCGGGAGTGGGTAGTGTTGGTGAGATTGCGGGAGTGGGCAGTGTTGGTGAGATTGCGGGAGTGGGCAGTGTCCTGCTGTCGATGCTGGTACTGAGGTGCTTGGCGGTGAATCGAAGCCCATTCAGTAATCTGAGTTCATCAATATTTTATTGGAAGCTTTTTGAAGGCTATTGTGTTGCTGCTGAGAGTCGAGGTGAATGTGCCTTTCACCAGGACTCTGCAGGTAAACAGCAACCACCGGCAGCAATGCCAGAAAGCCCAAAACAGCCTGTGAAAGAAAAAAAATCTCCCATTTCTCCAGCGCCTTTCATGACCTCAGAATGCCCCAAAGCGCTTTACAGCCAATGAAGTACTTTTTGAAGCGTAGTCACTGTTGTAATGTAGGAAACACGGCAGGCAATTTGCGCACAGCAAGCTTCACAAACAGCAATGTGATAATGACCAGATCATCTAGCCTCCTTCTGTGCTGCGTGGCTCTGTTGCCGAGAGAAGGTAGCGAAATGCCATCTGTCTTTGTAGTGGTTTGACACCGAGTGGCTTGCTCGTCCACTTCAGTTAGATAACCACGAGTTACTGGACTCCAGCAAGAAACAGCTGGATGCTGTGAGATATTGGGGATGAGATCAGACGGGCTGGCCTCCTTCTGACCTGGTCCTGTGATGGATGGGTGTGATGAGGGAGTGCTGAAGCTGAGGTATTTCCAATTGCGTGCGTGGTGTGTGTGTGTGTGGGCTTTTGGAATGGGTCTGAAATCAGATTAATTATTCCATAACAGCTGATTGTGCTCCTGATGCAACACTTCCAGGACCTCTCTTCCCTTTTTACTTACTTAATTCATTCTCGGAATGTGGGCATTGCTGGCATTAATTGCCCTTGGTGGTGAGCCGCTGCCTTGAACCGCTGCAGTCCGTGTGGTGAAGGGAGGGAGTTCCAGGATTTTGACCCAGCAACGATGAGGAAGGAGGCTAGATGATCTGGTCATTATCACATTGGCTCAGTTCTCCCTGGAGTTTGAGTGCCGTGCACAGCGTGCTGGGCTTCTCGAGTTTCGTCTCCGTTCAGTCCGTGGGCAAAAGATGAATTCTTCTGTACTTTTCCAGTTTCCTTCCCTTTTTGCGGGGAACGGTCTTGTGGGATCCGGGGGCCCACTCGTACTTCGCCCCAAGTGGCCATTCGTCGTGTGCGAGCCTGGACACCGAGTGCTGGCTGTGGAGGGCCGCACAGTTGTGACCAACACCTGCGTTTTCCAGCAGAGATCGAGAAGAAGAAGCCTGGCTGATGTTCCGTCTGCCTAGCCTGCGAGGGGTGCATGGAGTTGGTGCTGAGCCCAACTGTAGTGACTTGGCCCAGATAAGCTCAGTCAGAATAGGCCGGGGCTTGAACTGGGAACCTGCTGATGTGTTAGACCCAGCATCACACCAGGGACGTCCGTTCAGTTTGTTGTTGCACCCTGTGATTTAGCAACTGTTGAAGGAGGGATGAACGAGCCAGGGTTGTATTTTCAACGGTTGTGATGCTGTTAATGTCCCGTGTGATTGGAGCATTCTAGTGTCACAGTGATCATCGGTCGATCGGACCCATCCTCGTCACAATACAGGCACCACAGTACAACTGGTGACGCACCGTCTATTTCTCCACAGACAGTTTTCTCGCTCATCCATTCACTCACCCTGAACTGTTTCGGCTCGAAGTGTAGGTGTAGCGGAAGAATAAAAATAACCGCCTGTCTGCAGAAAATAAACTGACTCACATTTCTTGGTCATCAACAGATTATTGAAGGTGCAGTGTGATCTCATGAGTGTTAATCATGCACCATAAGATTACTGCACAAAGATCTCAATCCATCCCGGGCATCTGTTATTCTATATATAAACTCCCCCGAACCCCTCGATTAGATTCCAGCCTGTAACTCATTCCCGGGTATCTGTTATTTCATTGTATGTAACAGTCTCCAAAGCGAGGTACTGAGCCACTCTCACAAGTAGTCTCAGGTGCGGAGTTTTTGCTCTGTACCTGTAAAAGGGACACACCATTAATCTGAACATTAATATGGAACACACAGTCTGTGACACTTTGCAGAATCCAAACTCTGATCTGTCGGAATCTGTGCTGCTCGCTGAGCTTTGCCTGGTTTCTGGCTGAGAGTCTGTTAGAATTTTAACTGGGACCGTTGTTTTCCTGCTACCCGTCCCTGGGTTGGTGTGCTTTTGACTAAATTATTTTTATGTCCCCGTGTTGTGTTTGCTGGGGATGTGAGGAGAGCCATCAGCCTGCTCCTGAGCACTGACCCCTGCTCCTGGAGCGGATCAGTCCATGTTTAGTGCTTTTATAACCTCGTATCGGATATAAACAGGAGAGCAGTCTGGGTGGTGAATACACACATTCCCTTGTCCGCTGATTCCAGATTCCGCTGTATAATGTGTCTGAGACGCATGTTCTGAACTGGAATTAATCCTGAAACCATGTCTGTTCAAATCTCTGCGCACAATCTGTTCCAGTCGAGGTTTGATTGGGGGAGATTGCTGGCCTCTGGTGTCGGGAATAACAGGAAAGATGACACGCGAGCTGCGCCGCCCCCTCCCCCCTACCCAGTGTGGTACTGAGTCACATAGACCAGGAGGGACTTGGACTCAGTCCCAGGCTGGACCGACACAGCAGCAGGAACTGAGAGGTTAGAACAACTGGGAAAGACTGAACAGGCTTGGGCCAATGTTCCCTTTAAGCTGCGGGTGTGCGCGGCCACGCAGTAATCTCACAGGTGCCGCGCAGGAGCCTTTACGTTGGAAATACCGCGCATGCACATAAATTTAAAGGGACCACGCACTGAAATAAACAGGCCGCGCGGGACGCCATTTCGAGGGAACATTGGCCGGGGCTCCTTTCTCTAGAAAAGAGGACATGATGCGGAGATGCCGGGGTTGGACTGGGGTGGACAAAAGTGAGAAGTCGCACAACACCAGGTTATAGTCCAACAGTTTTATTTGACTTCACTGACTTCACCTGACGAAGGAGCAGCCGCTCCGAAAGCTTGTGATTTCAAATAAAACTGTTGGACTATAACCTGGTGTTGTGCGACTTCTCACATTAGAAAAGAGAAGGCTGAGGGGTGACCTGATGGATGTCTTTAAAATTATGAAACACTTCGATAGGGTAGACGTAGAGAAGATGTTTCCACTTGCAGGTGAGACCAGAACTAAGGGCCATAAATATAAGGCAGTCACTAATAAATCCAATCGGGAATTCAGGAGAAACTTCTTTACCCAGAGAGTGGTGAGAATGTGGAACTCGCTACCACAGGGAGTGGTTGAGGTGAATAGCAGAGATGCATTAATGGGGAAGCTGGATAAACAAATGAGGGAGAAAGGAATAGAAGGATATGCTGATAGGGTGAGATGAAGAGGGGTGGGAGGAGGCTGGTGTGGAGCAGAAACACCGGCACGGACCAGGTGGGCCGAATGGCCTGTTTCTGTGCTGTAAATTCGATGTAAAGTAAAATTGCTCCAAGTGCCCCTGAACGAGGGAGAGGAAAAATCAGTCGGGGTTCCTGCTCCTGATCGCTCTCCAGTGACTGTGTTGGGTGAAAACAGGATTGGCTTTGATGTCCCACGGTTGAATATCTCTGAGGGTGGTCACTCACAGTGGATCCGTATCCTAGTGTGATTTTCACACTCTCTCTCTCTCGCTCTCTCTCTCTCTCTCTCACACTCAGCTCAAAAGCAAACGTCACACAAAGAGTCAGTGTTGTACTTTAATGCTCAAATCAATCTTGTGTAATATATATGTACTTTTTCTTAAGTATTTCCTGTTGTCTGGGATGGAGTTACTGATCAAACGGTCTGGTACAGATCTGTTTTTATCTGATGTTATTTCCAGCCAAACACTTCCCTGGCAAACCAGATATCCAACTGTCGCCAGATTGTCAAATGTCCTGCCCAAAGTCAATACCAAAACATCGCTTTGAACTAGAAAGGAACGTGTGAATTGTGGATCTGACTGAGCTGCTGTGATTCCCATTGTGTGCCGGTTTT